>SMJT01000002.1:3454046-3521221 GCA_004349715.1 Crucihimalaya himalaica
TTTTTTTTTTCATTTTTTAATTAAAATTTCACATTTAATTTCGGTTCAGACTTCATGGTCGAAGTCTGCGACTGTTTATGGTATTTTAGAACATAATCAACCTTACATGCTTAAAATTTATGAAAGTTTCGGAAATTTTAATTTATAATGTTCATATTTTAGATAATCTTATTTTCTTAATAAGAAATTGCATTGAAAATATTTTTTATTATTTTCTTAATTTAAATCTAAGGTTTAATTACGGTTTAGACTTCATGGATGTCATGAACGAAGTCTACTGTGAGACTTCGTTCAAGAAGTCTACTGTGAGACTTCGTTCAAGAAGTCTACTTCGCGCGGAAGTTAGAACTGTAATTGCGGTTTCTGTTTTTTTGTTTGCAAATAAGGGGGTTAATGTAATTTCCATACCCCAAAGGTCTAGTTTTGCATTTGTTTCAATTTGGGGTCTAGTTTTGCATTCAAACTCAATTTTAGGTCTATTTTTAGCAATTCGCCCTATTAATTAGGGGTGTTATAATGGGTCATAGTTAATGCGTCGACCCAATCCAACCCGATCCATGAATCCTAATGGGTTGAATATAATGGGTCAAATAAGTTATTAGGTTAAATGGATTGATGGATCAAATATGTTGGGTTGAAATGAGTTAATGGGTCAAATTAGGCTCTCCAATACCTAATAATTTTCTTATAAACATTTTAACACCATATTCAAAATATAAAGTATGGATTCACATTTTTGTAGGAAAATTACAAAATTATGTTTTAAACAAAAATTGTAAAATCGAGTTTATGGCGTAATGTGAAACTGTATTTTTTGAGGAAAAATTATAAAACCAGTATTATTTTGGCAGAAAAATTAAGGTCACGTTTTGGCGGAAAATTGTGAACCCGTATAATTTGGCTTGAAAATTACGAAGTCTCGTTTTTTGCGGAAAAATTACAAAATCACGTTTTTGACGGAAAAATTACGGAATCTCGTTTTTTGGCGGGAAAATTACAAAATCATGTTTTTGACAAGAACATTATAAAATCTTGGTTATGGCGAGAAAATATTGGACCCGTATTTTTGGAGAGAAAATTATTGCGGACCCGTATTTTTGGAGAGAAATTATGGAATCATATTTTTGATGGAAAATTTATGGAATCATGTTTTAGCATGAAAATTGTGAACTCACGTGTTTGGCGGAAAAATTGTGAAACCTTGTTTTTTTGCGGGAAAATTGTGAAACTGTATTTTTGAGGAAAAATTACGGAATCATGTTACGGCGGAAAAATTGTGAAATCACGTTTTTGACCAAAAATTATGGAATATAGGTTTTTGCAGAAAAATTGTGGATCCGTATTTTTGGCAGAAAAATTATGGAATAATATTTTTGGCGGAAAAGGTTACAGAATCACATTTTATTGGGAAAATTACAGAATAACGTTTTTGGTGTGGAATTTGTGAAACAGTGTTATTTTAAAAACAATAATGCAATCTCATTTTTGAGAAAATTTTTTTGGTATGATGATAAAGATGGTAAGGTGATGATGATAGTTTAAAATTTTAAACACATTTAATTTAATGGATTATTGGATCATCCATTTAACAAATTAACCCATTAAACTTAATGGGTCATCTATTTGACTAATTAACGCATTAAATTTAATGGGTCATGGTTTGACCCAACCCATTCACTTAATAGGTTGGGTTGACCCATTAGTCATTTAACAAACAACCTATTGGGTGGAATTACCCATTTTGACACCCCTAATATTAACCAATAATTAATTAATTTTGAAGTTGAAAATAACAATATAAATTATTTAACATTTGTTTAATTGGATTAAAATTGTACTTATTGTCGCAATTTAGTGTTTTTTATTTGTATATGACAACACAAAAACTTGGAATAATAAGCTTATAAACGTTAATTTTGATGATTTAATTTGATGAGAATATTAGTATAATTTTACTTATGTTTTATTTTACATTTGACGCATGTAGTAATAAATAAAAATACAAAAATTGAAAGAAAAAAAATTATATGAATAAACTTTTTATTATTTGATGAAAATGTTATTATATTTTTAATTATGTTTTAAGTTATAGTTTTTAACTCATTTAAAATTACTTTGACATGGGGTAAACTTATTACTTATGAGATCATGGCATTTAAAATATATATTTATAACAATGTTGGTTTGTAAAGGATTTTATAGATTATTATTTAATTTTTGACTAATTATGTTTTTTAATTTATTATTTATTTTTAATACTAACTAAGATAAATATTTGATATGATGTATATATTATTTTGATATAATTTTTTTTCTTCTTCTCCATTAAGATGGAGTGTGTAAAATTAAAATCTAGTTTATTATGATGAAATAGATAGTTAAATTGTATTATAAAATAGAATGTGTAAACCTTAAATGAAAATATGTGAATCAACACTTAAAATTCAAATCTCATTACAAATTTACATTTATTTATTATCCCGCGTAAAAAAACTGAGAATATTGTAACAACCGTAAGAGTGGAACCAACCAATTAGATAGTAAACTTCTTTAGTCACACATCAGTCACTGAAAGATAAATTTTCTGAAACTGGTACTTTTAAGAAATTTGTAGTTGGGCTGAGATATGTTATCTAGGTCGTGTTCGTTTGGTAGTCGCTGGCGACCGCGACCAACGACCGCGATTAAACGTTGTTCGTTTAGCAGTTGCAGAATTCAACGATTAATCGTGGCGACTGGTCGCAGCGACCAGCGACTAAAATTTTGAGTCGTTGTTTTTTTTAGCCACCGGATTCAAAAATGCGGTGACTGAAAGTTATGATTACTAAACTACCTTTGCTATTTTTAAGAAACAACAAATAAACCTGTAATTCTAACTAGTCGTGCGATTACTTAACGAACAACATAATGACCGGTCGCAGCGACCGGTCGCGCGATTGCTAAACGAACAACGACCTGCGATTTACAAGTCGCAATCTCAGTCGCAGTCGCGGTCGCCAGCAACGGCCAAATTGGCCAAATTGGCTTAATACTGTAACTTCGTCACCCCTCGTATTCAAATTGGCATAATGCATATCTTGTTGACAAATAAAATCGTAGTTTATTTAGTATAATTTATATTTTCAAAGCCGCATATATCTGTCTGAGAAATATAGATATTGCTAGTGGAACTAAATATTTAAATACGTGTAGATATCTGTCTGTTTATATCTGTCCCGTAAAATATAATTTATATTTATATATAATCGTAGTTTCGATCTGCGGAAACGCCGAAACGATGGACCAGAAAATTAAACTAGACTTGATCAACCGGATATATTTTTTTTCCTGCCTTTAGGTGAAGTCAAAAAGGAAAACTACATTCACAATGTAAGGAAACGTTGACACGAGAGACTTATAAGGAATGCTAAGACAACAACCATGAATATATATGTCCTAACAGAGAGCTCTCACATTCTCCATCCTGAGAACCTTCGTCGATGGCTTCCTCACCCACCTCCTCTCCAACTCGAGTCAAAGACTACGATGTCTTCATCAGCTTTCGAGGGAAGGACACCCGCCATAACATCGTCAGCTATTTGCACAAAGCACTTGTTGATGACGGAATTCGTACCTTCAAAGACGATAAGGAGCTTGAGGAAGGCGACATCATTTCTGAAAAACTTGTCAACGCTATACAAAGTTCGTGGTTTGCTGTGGTTGTTCTCTCAGAAAACTATGCTACTTCAAGTTGGTGTTTGGAGGAACTCCGACATATAATGGAGCTTTCCATTGAGAAGCACATTAAAGTCGTTCCCATCTTTTATAAAGTAGAACCTTCAGACGTGAGATACCAGAAAAAAAGCTTCGAGGTTGCGCTTCAGCGATACAAAGATCCAGAGAAGATTCTCAAATGGAAAGAAGCTCTCACTCAAGTTGGCAATATGTCAGGCAAGCATTCCGAGACATGGTACTTTACATACAGTCCTTAAGATTAAATCTTGGTTACCAAACAGACTTTTACGTTGAAACTGCTTTATTGCGTTTATCTTTTTGTTTGGCCTGCAAAATAGCCTTATTTTATACCCCTTATTAAAGACTCTGGTACACCGTTGACCGTACACGGTTATCACATATAATTCATTGTTATCGTTTTTTTTACATCATTCATTGTCTGTATCTATATCCTTTAAAGATGGAAAATATTGGCTCACAAGTCAAATCTGAGCAATCTACAACCTTTCCTGGTCTTCCATGTTCGTCTTATAGCAATAGAAGGATATTAAGAAGTAAATGAGTTAACCAAGAAGAACCACATTTTGGGATATATATATATTGATGTCTAAATTAAAATACCTTCTTTCATCTTTGGGGTTTTAATTATCACAAATGCTTTTGTTCCATGTCAGTTTCAATGAGGCAACGATGATTGAAAATATAGTTTCAAGTATTTCAAGCCGACTGCAACAGATGAAGCCTACATATCTGCCCAAATTAGTTGGAATGGAAGCTCATATGGAGAAGATGCAACTCCTTTTGGAAAAGGAGCCTACAAGTGAGGTTCGAATGATAGGGATATTGGGTATGGGAGGCATAGGCAAAAGCACCATTGCCAAGTATCTCTATAACCAATTCTCACGTGAATATTCGGTACACTGTTTCATAGAAGACGCTTGGAAGATCAATGATCCAACTCGCCTACAAAGGGAATTGCTTTCCAATATCCGCAATGATGAAAATACCAAGTTGTTGAGCAAGGAAGCTGGAGCCATGAAGATAAAGGATATACTTGGGCATAAAAAGGTTTTTCTTGTGATTGATGGTGTGAATAAAGCAGAGCAGTTATATGCACTGGCAAAAGAGAGTAGCTGGTTTGGTCCAGAGAGCCGAATCATCATAACCACTCGAGATAGGGGTATCCTCAATTTATGTGGAGTAAATAATGTATATGAGGTTAAGTGCTTGGATAGTAAGGATGCCCTCCAGGTTTTTGGAGAGTTTGCTTTTGGAGGAAGAACTCCTCCTTTTCAGGATTCAGAGAAGCTCTTTATCGAAGCTTCTCAGCTTGCTCACGGCCTCCCTTATGCCCTTGTAGCATTTGCCTCACATCTCAGTGAACAGACAACCATAGAGGGATGGAAAGCTGAATTATTACGTCTACGAGAATATCCTCAAAAGAATGTTGGAGAAATTTTGAGAGCTAGCTATGATGATTTAGATTATTACGAGCAGACTGTTTTCCTTCAAGTGGCATGTCTCTTCAACAGAAGCTTTCTCTGGCTTATCAGAGCTTTTCTTGGTAAACTTGGTTCAAGGATAAATAGCTTACTGTCGAAGTCTCTCCTGGACATATCAAATGATGGACGTTTAATCATGCATTTCTTGGTAGAACAAACAGGTAGAGAAATTGTGCGCCAAGAATCCAACCATATACCCTCGGAACAAAAGTTCCTGTGGGAGGCGGAAGAGATCTGTGATATACTCGCAAGGGAAATAGTAAGTTTTTGCAAAATTTCCGCTTATTTGGGTTGAATATAATTTTACATACATTCAAAAAAATATAAATACAAAATTCTAGCAAATAAACTCTTAAAATTGGTTGTTGTTTAGTGCACTGATCCAAGTATACATGCTTTTGTTCAACAGGGTACAGGCAAAATACATGGGGTGTCACTACACATGTGTGATATGTCCGACACTTTACAAATAGGGAGCAGTGTTTTCAGGCATATGCCTGAACTCACATTTCTCAAGTTTTTAAAGCATGTGGTTGATATAACGTCCAAGCTGCAGCTCATATCAGATGTTTCTAGTATCACTCATCGACTCAAGTTACTCCATTGGGACGCCTACCCACTGGAAACTTTGCCTCATAGTTTCCAGTCAAGCACCCTAGTCGAAATCCATCTGCGATACAGTAACCTCAAACACTTTTGGGATGAAACCAAGGTCTATAGATCCAATGTACATAAATCCAAGGTACGTACCTTTCAATATTCGGATACATTGAATCTATTTGTATTGACTAAGTACCCATCGGCCATTACAATGTATTCCTTACGTTTCTGTTGTTCTTGTTTTAAGCAGTTTCCAAACCTACGAAGACTAGATGTGACAGGCTCTACGAATCTACTAGAACTTCCAGATCTTTCAGATTCTGTAAATCTTAAGGAGTTGATAATGGAAGGCTGCAGGAGCCTTAGGCAAACCCCATGGTCCTTAAATAGATTACCTCTGAGGAAACTCAATATGGTCAACTGTGATAGCCTTACGGGTCTCTTGCTGGTTACTGACCTTATCGAAACCAAGCCCAGCCCCTATCAACGTATTAATTTGTCGCTTCTTGATGCAGCAACAGCGCTTAGTTCTCTTACAAATCTATCCATCCAAGGCGAAATATATGTTAAGTTGTTGCGCACTCTCATAGGAAGTGCAGAGCACCTGTCCTTTACTTGCGAGCAACAGATCCCTGATCAATTGATAATGACGCTGGCACAGAAAACAGGCACAAATCAGCCCTTGCACCTTTTCAAAACACTCGTCATTGAGAAGTTCAAGTACGGGGATATTGGTGCTTCTTTCAGCTGTCACAGCTTTTCAAGCTTTCCTTGTTTGACCGAGCTAAAGCTGATCAACTTAAGCATCCGAGAAATCCCACAAGACATTGATTGTTTGTTGTCCTTAAGGAAACTGGACCTCACCGGTAATGATTTCGTACATCTACCCAAGACCATGGCACAACTGACCAAGCTGGAATATCTTACTCTTCGAAGCTGCCGTCACCTCAAAGCATTGCCACTACTTATTCAGCTGGACACCCTCACTCTTCCCGGTGTAAACAACCAAACGAGGGGTTTGATAGAGCTTTGCATGGACAACTGCAAGAATCTTCAATTATTGCAAGATCGGCAAATATGCTATCATACCAATTTAGCATATTTAGACCTTAGCAACCATGATTTTGAGAGAATACCAACAAGCATTAGAGAACTTCTTTCACTGAACACTCTCTGCCTCAATAACTGCAAGAAACTCAAATGTGTGGAAGAGCTTCCCCTGAGTCTCAACAATCTCTATGCACACGGCTGTGATTATCTGGAGGACGTCATCCTTTCCCCAGACCATACGATCAAACACCTCGATCTTAGATTTTGCCCCCGCCTGAAACAAAAACAGATAAGGGCTCTGTTTCCAAACGAGGGACATGGTGGAGCGGTAAGTTTTCTGTCGACCCGTTTATTTCTTGATGCGTCTAATTTACTGATACGATTCAATCCCCCTTTTTCTCGTAGGTGTCAATACGATTTTCTATCTTGCCGAGACTGTAGTGGCCAATCATTTCGATAACGAATCCCCAAGGACGTCAACGAGGATCAGCCAACCTTCGCTTTGGGTAACCCTAACTGAATTCCCCAGTTCCTGGAATCATTTGTCAGAGAACCCTGATTGAAGGTAGATTGAGGTGGTAAAAAAAAGCTTTAAACTTAGATTCCAATTTCTTTCTTCTTCCTTTTTTTTTCTTAAGGTTTCATCACGACTCGCTTGCTTTTCCCTTCGAACTATCAAGCCACAAGGAGCTTCCTAGTAACCGGATGCCTCTAGGTTTGACTGCTCGTCTCTTGATATTTCTGCTTCGTTTGCCTCCTTCTATAGTTCCATTCGTTCTTCCGTGTATTTCTCTTTTCCGAGTCAACTCTTACAATTGGATCCGAGTCGACTCAATAAACCATGAAGTAACTTCGACTCGGTGATTTCGTTTGTTCGGTTCAGTAAATTTGGTTTATTTTATGGGAATATTGTCAAGATATCACCTTTTTTTTTTAACCATTAACAAATATGCCAGTTTTAGTATATAGTATATACTATTTTATATTATGGTATTCGGTAATCCGAAAGACAAATTTATCCTTGGTTGACGTCACATATATGTCTGACAAAAATAACATATATATCATAGACCAACAATTGTAGCTAACATCAGGTACGTGAACAACATTTTTTCAAATTAATAAAAGTCGTGGATGAGACCGGGCGAATGGCTGAGATACTTCAATCTCAGTACTCTCAAATCACTATTTCAAAATGATCTACTTTACTCCTCCTTCTTAATTCGACTTTCTTCCCCCAATTTACCTTTAGCTGCCAACCAATCAAAACTCTCCATATCTAGTCCAATGAAATCACGCCACGTTAATCATCTTGAAACCAAAAATAACATATATATTATAGACCAACAATTGTAGCTAACATCCGGTACGTGAACAACATTTTTTCAAATTAATAAAAGCGTGGATGAAACATAAGAGACGGGTTTTTAAGATAGTTTCTTAACTTTAAATAAATAAAAAAATGTAAAAAGAAAAAGAGAAAAGGTTCTTAATAACAATCCTAAGTATCTCAAATAAAAATCTAAGTATTGCCATAAGATACCCATATAACATGTGTCTTTATCTAATTGGTTGAATTTATTTTTTTGTATTAAAATTTAATTATTTAACTAAATCAAATTAAAACTAATAATATAAAATTGGTAAGAATCCCAAAATTGAGGTTCTACTATCGAAGATGCTCTAACTTATCATCATATTCATATAAAAGAGATCAACAATATTATGCAACAAACCAAAAACATAAAATATCTTAAAATATCACAATTTTATGTTTTTATTACAAAAATACTATTCTTAATTTATTTTCTAATAATAGCATAAATTTTGTTGGAACAAAAACTTTAAAATGTGGCATTTTTGAAAATATTCCAAAACATAATCATCAAGGAAAGAGTTGGAAAAAAAAATCAAGGAGGGCAATATTTATTGAAAACTAGTGCAGCCGTATACAAAACAAAAATAATTGAATACATATATAGAGTGGATAAATAAAGAGATTTTGAGTCATTTTAATATGAGAAAACGTCCTAGATCCTGTATTACATCGTACCAAATGCGGTTCATATTAAGACCCCGTCCTATATGTCCTCGAAATCATAATTTTAATCCTAAATCCATCCGAATCAATACTTCTCACCTTATTTCCTTTAGATTTGGGTTTATTCGATTTTTAAACTTAACTTCATAAAAAACCAATCAAACCCGAAATAAAACCAATTTTAAAACCCAACCCCATCACCCGATTCTTCAAGCAAAATGATATATCATGGTTTTTACCCACTTTCAATCATGATATAAGTCCTTTTTCAGAGTTTTTTCGGTAGTTTTAGAGTCTTTCAAGTTCTTTTCAGGATATAGGCACATATGGATTAAATGGGTTATTGGAAGCTTTTGAAGCAATCTGGAGTTGAAGAGTTCGGGAGCTGAAGCTCAGCATCGATCGACACCTGAGGATCATCGATCGACATCGTTCTTGGTAGAGACACGAACAAATATTCCAGTATCGATCGATTACCACTTACTGTATCGATTATACCAGCGATTCGAACATGCATCAAGCCCGAAGATTAACCAGAAGTTTTTTTTAATTTTCAATTGGACTCCTAAACGTGTTTTAGCTATATAATTAGGTTTTTGAGCCTCCAGAAAAAGACCTTGTGATTTCTGGAGATAGAGTATTCTGCAATTGAGTTTTTGGGAGAAGAACCTTGAACCTTTTTTTGTATTCTACTCTATCTTATTTATGATATCTATTTTATTCATGATGTTTGTCATATTCACCATGTCTGAGTAGATTCCTGTTAGGTTTAGGGTGTTTAAAAGGTATTTGATGAATTGTTAGATCTGATTTATTTGTTAGGGATTATCCTTAGAGCTTTTCACCTAGACTTGAGATTAATGCTTATTCTAGCCTCGCGCACTAGAATATGTTGTTAGGTTGATTTATTGACACGAAAGTGTGATTAGTTTCCTGATCTAGTGTTTGATGAGCAAAAGACCTATTCGCAAAGAAATTTGGTTTAGGGTTTTGTGAACAATGAACTAATCGTTAATGCTTTGTTTGAATTTATAGAATCTGCAAAGAAATATGGGATTCTAGGTTTAGGCATAGATAGTTTTCGCAACGACAGTTGGTTTACTTTACATCTGTGTTTCAAGTTCAAGAGCGGAGCTTAATTCATCCTTGACAATTGATTTGATTGATAATTCTGATTTGCTAGCAAATTTCCCTAGACCTAGCTTTTATTCCTCTCATTTACTTCCTTGATTTACTTGTTTTGTTATTCTTAATTACATTTATTTGGCTTAGCTTAATTCATATCCTGAAATCTATTGAGTGTTATCTTGAGTCTTTGTGGTTCGACCCTATATACTGCAGCTACTGCTTTAGTACTATTAGGGTATTATCTTTGAGCATATCAAATTTTGGCGCCGTTGCCGGGGACTCTAATTTCACCATTAGATTATGGTTTAAGATTTCGACTAAGTGTTGACATCGATCGATCCTTCTTAGTATCGATCGATACTTGATTTGCAAGAGTTTTCGAGCTTTTGTGCACAATTAAACCTATTGTGCTCTAATACCTCAATCCTAAAGTGTTGTCGTATGTAGCACTTAAGGTATCGAATCCACAGGGAAGGAAAGATAACAACACTAGGAATGCAAGAAACTAATCGAGCTAAACGGTTGATGTTTTTGGTTTTTATGTTGTAAATAAAATTAAATAAACAATAAACTAAATACACGATGATTAAACAAGCAAATAAGAAACATGAAAACTAAACAACTTAAATGAAAGACTTCAAAATAGCAAGAAACATAAAACACAAATGTAACTTTGCATTAAATAAGCAATGCAAAGCAAACTAGCAACTTAAACGGTTGATTTCTAATGGTAAAAGTATGGACGGTTGGAATGACAAACGATAAAGAATGAATCACTTAACTAGATTAGTCCACTCCCGTGGTACTAATCCTTTTACAAACCGATTCGGTTAGCTAGACTTCCAAATGCAACCAAACGATTAGCAAACAATGAACACTAATTCATATTTTTCATCAAATCTTCCTTAAAACTCAACTCCCGTTGGTTAAGGAATAGAAACGCACACATAGATAAGACAAATCGGTTCTCAACACCTTCCGGGTGAGAATCAATCATAAATCTAGAAAACTCTATTTCGAAGCTCGTTTCTAGCCTTAAGAACAATCTATATGTGAAGATAAACAATAATCAAACGCCAAACATCACAAATCAAACATCAAACATCCTAAATCTACCAAACCAACCATCCAAAAGAGATTTACTCACACATGTTCAAATGACAAAAATAAACCATAGAAAAGCAAGATATTGAAGACATAATTCAGATTTTATAAATGAAAATGGCAAATCTTTTATACATAAGAGTAGATCAAGGTTTGTAAAGCTTAAAAACATGAAAACTTGAGAGAAAATGAAGCAGAAGACTTTTGGTTGCAGATTTAGTCGTCCTCCTTCGTGGTTGCATGATTTGAGGCTTTTATAGGTGAGTGGGTTCGCAAGTGGAAAAAGCAAAAAAAAAAAAAGTCAAAATTCGGTCGTGAAATTCTGTCATAAACCGATTTTTTGGAAGAATTCGGACATGGAAATCGACCTTGGGTCGATTTTTGCTCTAGGTGTGTTCCTCAGCTATTTTGCCGCTCGGTCATGATAATCGATCCATGATCGATTTTTTTAAGGAATTCGGACATGAAAATCGACCTTGGGTCGATTTTGAGGGTAAAAATCGATCATGGAATTCGACCTTGGGTCGATTTTCTGACTTCCTTCTTAGCATTTGTCCATTGACGACTCTGCTTCCCGTCAAAGCTTCGCAACCCTGAAATAAACACAATAACTCAATAGAATACGCTACAAACAGCTTATATTATACAAAACACAATTAGAACAAGCAAAATGCTCAATTATATAATAAACTCTTAAATATTATACATATGCTATAAAATCACTAATATATGCATATAAAAGTATGACAATATTGTACAAAATAGCGATAATTTACAGGGATATCAATACTCGGTTTAATTTTTGTGTTTCAAGTGTATGCAGCATCGAGAGACCAGAAGAAGCAAGAACAAGCAGTTGATCAACCTAACTAATGAAGAGCTAGCTGAATTAGAGCGTACAATCAGAAAGCAAAAGAAACAAGTAGAGATGAACAATCCGATTGTGCTTGCTCGCGATGAGGCTGGGGTTTCGAGAGATCAGGAAGGTCACCTGTGTGACGCGCAAGGACAGAGGATTGATGCAGAAAGAAACATTGTTGCCCCTGCGCCAGCTGTGCGTGGGAATGTTGGGAATGTTCAGGTTAATCGTGCAAGAACGCTTGGGGAGTACAACAGACCAGATCAGTTATATGCAAACCGATCTGCGATTCGTATTCCAACCTTCCAGAGAAATGACTTTGAGCTAAAGCCTGCTTACTACACTCTTGTAGGCCAACACCCTTTTCATGGTCTTTCTCATGGGCATCCCATGGATCATATCGAGAGGTTCGAGGACTTGGTCACCAGTATCAAATACAATGGAGTGTCCAATGACTTCCTCTTCTGTAAGCTCTTCCCATACTCTCTTAGTGGAGATGCAGCTTACTGGTTGAAGCAGCTACCTCCTGGTTCTCTGACCACCTGGGAGGAGACTAAGACTGCTTTTCTGAATAATTTCTATGATGATGCGAGATCAGAGGAACTCAGGAACAAGATCTCCCAGTTTTCTCAGGGAGCGACGAAGGCATTCAAAGCTGCGTGGGTTCGATTTCGGTCTTATCAGAGGGATTGCCCTCACCACGGTTTCTCGCAAGTTCAGTCATTAGGTATCTTCTTCAGAGGGATCGATTGGAGGTATCAGATGGCATTGGACGCCGCAAGCAATGGGAATTTCAACACCAGGTATCCCGAGGACGCTTATGTGTTGATTGAGAATTTGGCATCCAACAACAGAACTAAGAATGCAGATTTTGAGAGGCAGAAGCAGAATGGGAACATAGATGGGTTGCAGATTGCTGAGGTACAAGCCAAGCTGGATTCAGTTCACAATCTGTTATTGGGAAAGCAGCAAAAAAGGCAGTGCATTTTGCTGAGGAAGTCGAGAACATCGATGAAGGTGAAGCAGAGGATGTCAACTACATTGGTGGTAATGGTTTTCAGAATTCGTCGTACAACCGCGGTTTCACTATTAACTCTCAGCGAGGAGGATTCACGTCTGACTATAGGTCTGCAAATTTCAGAGCAAACTCCTTTGCTCAGAAGCCATTTCAGAACAGTGGGTACACTCGCACTTATAGAAATTCATCTTACCAGACACCACCTCCCAAGATTCAGGAGAGCAAAGTTGAAACTATGCTTGAACAGATTCTTGAGGGGCAACAAAAGATGACTGTCGATTTCAATGGAAAGATGGATGCTTTGTACACTGATCTGAATGGCAAAATCGAAGCTCTAAACATCCATCAGAAGAAGCTGGAAAGTCAGGTTGCTCAGACTGCAGAAACAGTTAAGAGACTTGATGGTTTCCTTCCGGGAAAAACGGTGAATCCAAGGAAGCACGTTCATGCCATTACTTTGGGAAGTGAAAGCGAGGCCACTCCATGCTTGAAGAAAACCTACTCTCCTAAGCAGCTCGTCGATCTTGCTGGAGACGACGACGATGAGATTCCTGTAATTTCTCCAGTATCGATCGATACTCACCCTGTATCGATCGATACCACTCAACATCAACCGTTGCCTGTTCAACGTTCTTCAGAACAAGTTGCACAACCACAAGCATCGATCGACACCCCCCAGTGTCGATCGATACCAGCCCAGAGCTCGACCAGAAGCAGACTACAGGACATATCGGGAGAATCTATGTACCAAACATTCCTTACCCTCGACCCCCTGCCAAGTCTAAGAAAGAAGTAGAAGAGGTCAGATGCAAAGCAATGATAGAAAAGTTGATTGTTGAGCTTCCTGTTGTCGATGCTATCAAAACTTCACCAGCTCTCAGGAGGTATGCTAAGAGGATGGTTACCAACGGTGTGAGTCCTGAGGAAGCAGCACTGCTCACAAAGGACATCAGTGAAATCCTCCTAAAAAATACAGTTTCAAAGAAAGAGAAGAAGGTAAAAATCTCTGAACATGTCAGTGCTATGATTCAGAGTAGGATTCCAGAGAAGCTACCTGATCCAGGAAGCTTTGTACTAGACTGTTCCATCTCAACTAAAAGGTTCCCTCATTCTCTCTGTGATCTTGGTTCTAGCATTAACCTGATGCCTCTCTCTATAGCTGAAAGCCTTGGGATGACCGATTTCGTTCTAACAAAGATCTCTCTCATTTTAGCTGATAGATCCAAAAGGTTTCCAGAAGGTGTCTTAGAAGATGTTCCACTAATGATTGAAGGTTGTATGATTCCCACAGACTTTGTGGTTTTGGAATATGTTGATGAACCTCAGGATCCTCTTATTTTGGGAAGACCATTTTTGGCAACAGCTGGTGCCATCATTGATGTGAGAAATGGACATATATAGCTTGATTTGGGTGATTAATTCATGAGTTTTAACATGGACAAGCTTATGAGTAGATCTACCATTGATGGACAGACATTTTCTGTAGAGATTTCCATTGATGAGGACCCAAACACAGAGCTTTCAGAAGACATTACAGCTGGGTATGTCAATGTGTTGGATGCTACTGATGAGTTTAAGGATTAGAGTGAGGACTGTCTTTTCAGTACTAGGCTCGAGGAAGAGGCTCCTATTAATGCCAGACTGCTGGAAAATGATGTCTTTACATTGGAGGCAAGGATTGCAGAGCTAAACTACAAAAAAGTGGTGAAATTTGAGTTTCAGATATTGCGTCGTTCGATGCAGCATTATGCCCACCAGCTGATTCCAAGCAAAAACCCCCACCTCCCACACACTAGACACCTCGGAGAAAGAAAAGGTACACACTTTCTTTTTCCAATTCCACACCACTTAAGCAAGCTGCGAGATTCTCGTTGAGCGATTGTTGTTTCTTTTGATGACTGTGCAGGAAAACGAAGTATCCCAACCAATCTTCCATCCCGCCCTGATACTGTTCCTCACTTCCTAGGTAGACCACATGCAGTTAATGCTTACACACCACCTTGGATGCAACGTCTGTCACAGATGCATTCACTGTCTCTTCGCAAACCACCCGACGCCTGAGCCCCGACACGGTCAAGCTAACGACACTAAATAAGCGCTTGGTGGGAGGCAACCCACTGGTTGGTCTGTACATACGTTTTTATTTTGATTTTTTGTTTATTTTTGTCTTGTGTCTTCACGTGAACCAGGTCCAGACGAAGAGCATCGATCGACAACCTTAGAGTATCGATCGATACTGAAGCCAAAGGAGACTGATGTTGTTACGATACGAGCATCAATCGATACTCCCTTAGTATCGATCGATACCCATCCATTTCCCACGGTACTATCGAGCCAGCTTTTCACCATTTTGTTCTTGTGTTTTCTTTTGCTTCCTCTAGGTTAGATAACACTGGGGATAGTGTTGTTTAAGTCTGGGGGAGGTAGTTACTGACATTTGGGTTTGTTTTTCTTAGAATCAGTCCTTTTGAGTCAAATTTTTGTTTTATTGAGTCAAAACCAGTTAGAGATTATGAACCTTTGCTTGATTTCATTGTTCTGACTTTGTTTTTGAGTAACCAATTGTCACAGAATCAGCTTTAAGATCGGCTAATGAAAAATCCAATGACTAACCAGTTGACCTGGAAACACCCATGTCTCCAGCAAATTTCTTCTGAATCCTGAGCCAAATCTTGCACTTCACCTCTGAGGTTGGTATTCACTGAAAAAAATTATGTTGATATACATTGGTGCATAAAAGATTATGGTATACCTCTCCCTTGAAATATATTGATATACATTGGTGCATAAAAGATGAAATGATTTCCGCCGAGTAGAGGGCTAGGAACATTTCCAGTGATCCCATTTTTCTACTTGGATAAGGAATGATCACACAAGAGTCTGAAGCGAGGGGTAGGAACATTTCCAGTGACCCCATTATTCGCCCAAAACTTTTGATACTCTGAGAGGGGAGAACCGGGGATTCGGTGGCAAACACCATCAATACTCGTGTCTCAAACCTTGATTTGTATATGCGAAGCTAAAAGAAAAAGAAAAAAAATGAATAAAGAGAACACAAAAAGAAATAAGTCTGGGGGAGAAGAAAATCATATCAAATTATAAATTTGGGTGGTTCCTTAGTCACGATATCGTATGAGGAAGAATCTAGAAGGTTCATGAATATCAACAACAGTTTTGAAACGGCAATGAAGGATTTAGTATGATTGATGTCGTGAGATAATGTGTGGATAATGGGAGGTTGCGACTGTCTACAGAGAAGTACATGGTGGTCAGATCCGAAACTGTTTAAGTGATGATTGGGAGTTTAGGAAAAGAGTTACTTCAATATCTCGAGAAAATGTGAGTCTCTATGTTTTTCAAACCTCTTTCTCTGTTTAGTTTTCTGTTTGCTTGAGGGCAAGCAAAGACTAATTCTGGGGGAGTTGATATATCATGGTTTTTACCCACTTTCAACCATGATATAAGTCCTTTTATAGAGTCTTTTCGGTAGTTTTAGAGTCTTTCAAGTTCTTTTCAGGATATTGGCACATATGGAGCTAAATTGGGTTATTGGAAGCTTTTGAAGCAATCTGGAGTTGAAGCAGTTCGGGAGCTGAAGCTCAGCGTCGATCGACACCGTTCATTTGGTAGAGACACGAACAAATATTCCAGTATCGATCGATATCATTTACTGTATCGATCGATACCCAGCGATTCGAACGTGCATCAAGCCCGAAGATTAACCAGAAGTTTTCCTTAATTTTCAATTGGACTCCTAAATGTGTTTTAGCTATATAATTAGGTTTTTGAGCCTCCAGAAAAAGACCTTGTGATTTCTGGAGATAGATTATTCTGCAATTGAGTTTTTGGGAGAAGAACCTTGAACTCTTTTTGTATTTCTACTCTATCTTATTTATGATATCTATTTTATTCATGATGTTTGTCATATTCACCATGTCTGAGTAGATTTCCTGTTAGGTTTAGGGTTGTTTAAAAGGTATTTGATGAATTGTTAGATCTGATTTATTTGTTAGGGATTATCCTTAGAGCTTTTCACCTAGACTTGAGATTAATGCTTATTCTAGCCTCGCAAACTAGAATATGTTGTTAGATTGATTAATTGGCACGAAAGTGTGATTAGTTTCCCTGATCTAGTGTTTGGTGAGCAAAAGACCTATTCGCAAAGAAATTTGGTTTAGGGTTTTGTGAACAATTAAACATAATCGTTAATGCTTTTTTGAATTTATAGAATCTGCAAAGAAATTTGGGATTCTAGGTTTAGGCATAGATAGTTTTCGCAACGACAGTTGGTTTACTTTACATTTGTGTTTCAAGTTCAAGAGCGGAGCTTAATTCATCTCTGACAATTGATTTGATTGATAATTCTGATTTGCCTGCAAATTTCCCTAGACCTAGCTTTTATTCCTCTAATTTACTTCCTTGATTTACTTGTTTTGTTATTCTTAATTACATTTATTTGGCTTAGCTTAATTCATATCCTGAAATCTATTGAGTGTTATCTTGAGTCTTTGTGGTTCGACCCCTATATACCGCATCTACTGGTTTAGTACTATTAGGGTATTATCTTTGAGCATATCACAAAACAACTAATTTTATGTCTTCTTCACATGAGAAGAGATCAATCACATCACGAAACAATTTCTGTAATGACCTTCTTCGTCAAGAGGTGTTCTATATTAATACACTTTTAAAAATAAACTTAATTTTATTTTTTTTAATAAACAAAACCAAGTAAAAGACTATAAAACTTTTACAATTTTCATTATTTACCAACCCAACCAGGTAAATCGACCCGAAATCCAGTTAAAACGGGTCATCGGGTATAAACTTAAAACATAAACACGAATCCGTCGATTCACTTTCCCTTCTTCTTCATCTCTCTCTAATTTTTAGGGTTCATCTTTGTTCTTCGAAATTAATACCCAGATTTCTTCTTCCCGAAACTACTTCTCACACTCGCGGACTAGACCTCTGCTCTTCTCCTACTACTCCGATTTGTTCTTCTCATGCTGTTTCGGTAATCTCTGTCTCCTTATCCCGCCATTTTGATTTGCTCTCTAATAGTTCATAGGCGCGTGAGTAGTAGAGATAGGGCTCTGGATTTATGACCTTAGATATGTGTTTTTTTCATAAATGTTTCAAGTCAAAGTTCAGATGTTTGTGTTGTTTCAAGTCAAAATAAATTACAGATTAAAATATGGAAGCTCTTAAAATATTGAGTGTTGGATTAAAATATTGAGTGTTGATTATTCTCTCTATTGTCTTATTCTATTTGTTTATGATTTGTTGGTTCTTTATTCAACATGCCTTACACGTCAATGAGAGGCTTTAATCCAAGTTGGATCATTAGTGAAGCTGAACTAAGGTACTTGTATAAAAAAAGTTCTGGACTAAAACTAATGGTTTAGTTTCATGCGCCATCTGTATAGGGAGAGAACAAAAGTGTATATAATTAGTCTTCCATTATCTACTATTATATATATATATATATATCATAGATATCTAGTCAACTTTGTTTTGATAGGCCAGTCATAGAGAAGTTGTGTATATGTGATTTTCATATGTTTCGTGTTTGTTTGTTGGTAATTGTGTTTCAGAATTTGGGTGTGTGCTAATTTTGTTGTCCTTATATTTATGTAGGTAATCAATCACAATGCCTTTAATGAAAAACGCATCTAATCCAGCTCCTTCACCATCACCATCGCCAATAACAGAAGAAGAGACCACACAGCTGCAGCCAATGGAAGAAGATGAAGACGAGGTATGTTGATTACAAATAGTGAAACATGTACAAACTGGTGCAACTCCTAATAAGAAGCTATTTATATTGCATGAAGTGCAGCCAATGAAGCCGGATAGTTTCTTCTTCAGTCACACGCAATACCTTAATTATCCTAAGTTGGGTACAAGGTGTGATCCTGCAAAGGTTGTGAAGACCATTGAGGATCTTGAAGGCACGAAGGTCGAATGGTTTTTGGGTTGTGAGTTTGCGCACTTCTTCCACACACCTTTTCACACAAATAGAAAGTTGATGGGATTGTGGACCCTGCTTCTTTGGACAGCTCGTATGGATAGAAAAAGTGAAGTTTGGTTTGTTGTTAATGGTGTACCCATTCGGTACTCATTAAGAGAACACGGTCTCATCTCCGGATTAAATTGTCATCATTATCAAGGAATGCCACTTACTAAATTGGGAGTTGGAAATTTGTGAAAAAGCATTTTGGTAAAGGTAAAAGGTCAGAGCTCAAAGAAGTGGAAGACAAGCTTCTGTCTATGGCTGCTTTGAGGGACAGGTTGAAGATGTTCGTTATCTATTTCCTAGCAATGGTGATCAAATGCAAGTCGAAGAAGACAGGAGGACCCATAGACTCGTTCATATTAAAGAATGGGGCAAACCTTGAGTTTGTAAATCGTTTCCTTGGGGACGATTTACATATGAAGACATTTTAAAAGGGATCTGGGATGTGTTGCAGAAATGCAACGGTATGGTGAACCCGAATGTAACATTGCCTGGTTTCATATTGCCATTGGAGGTAAATTAGTATTTGGGTTAAATTAGCATAATTAGTATTATTGGTTTTAATGTTTTAACTGGTTTAACTGTTTGCAGATTTTGGCATTTGAGTGCTTTTCGCCGCTTAAGACAACGTTTAGAGAGAACATTCTAGACGTAGATAAAAGATGTCCAAGGATGTGCAAGTGGAAGTATAAAGACTCTTTATCCAAATGATACCTTTTGGGTGAAATTTATGATACACTTGGAGATACAAAGGTTAGTAATGTTCAGTTTGTATTTTTTTTAAGTATTAAAGTTTTGTTTTTAATATTTAATGTCTGGTTAACTGTTTAGTTTGTTTATCTTTGTGCTCACCACATGATATTTTAAGTATTTTAGAACCCGAGGGTGAAGAAGAGATACTCATGTCCCACATCATGGTAGATGATGGGGATTCTAGCATTGATCCAATTGTTGATGGTTGGAACAAGATTCTAACCGTCCAAAAGAAGAAGATATGGTGGGAGGATCTTTTCATCTTAGATGTTGGATCCCGGGAAGATCAGCAAGAACCCGAGCCTGGTCTGGGTGCATTGAGTGAGCTGAGAGATAGCTTGTCGAAGAAGATGGAGGAAGGGTTTGAGAAATTGTATACCAAGATAGATACAAGTATAGAGAAGTTGGATACAAGACTAAAACAAATGGAAGACATGGTGTTGAAGAAGAATAAAGATCCGATTGTCCATCATCTAGATAATTTCTATGATTTAGGCCATGATCCTATCTTTCAATATGCTGCTACTAGTGGTTCATCATCCATTGCAATGGTAATTTTCTACCAAAAAGTTGTGGTTTTTTTTAATCTATATGTTGTTGTGGTTTAGTGAGTTGTTTTGTTTTTGCTATGGGATTTTTGTGAAACAGGATGGTGTATGTGAGAAGGACAAGGAAACAGAAGCTGATGTGGTTGAGGAGGTGGTTGAGGACACAGAGGCTGAGAAGGTGGTTGAAGAGGAAGACAATGATGGTGATGAGGAAAATGATAATGAAGATGAGACTGAGAAGGATAAGGAGGAGACAGAGGCTGAGATGGATGACGAGGAGACAGAGGCTGAGGAGGTGGTTGAGGACACAGAGGCTGAGAAGATGGTTGAAGAGGAAGACGATGATGGTGATGAGGAAAATGATAATGAAGATGAGACTGAGAAGGATAAGGAGGAGACAGAGGCTGAGATGGATGACGAGGAGACGGAGGCTGAGAAAGATGAGGAGGAGATTGGTGAAGAGGAAGACGAAGATGGTGATGGGGAAAATGATCAGGATGATGCTAAGAAGGATAAGCAGGAGACAGAGGTTGAGAAGGGCATATCCCATAGGAACAAGATATGTGTTCAGAAAAGAAAAGCGAGAAGTTCTAAGTACCTCAAGACTCCTTACACGGCTGGTTCGAAGCGTCCCCGCACCCGTGGTGCCATCAAGAATGCATAGGAAACTTGCTGGATTATGTTGTTTTGTATGAATGAAAACTTGTCATTTGTAGATTTTTGTTGTTCTATGGGATGTTCTCTAACTGATGGTAATTTTAGGATGTTAAAAAAGCAGTATTTTTAAAAAAGTTTTGATTGTACAACTGAGAAAACTCGGTACAACTGTCTGTGAAAAAAACTCAGAAAATTAAAATCTATCGATTGTACTACTAAAAAAACTAGGTACAACTTTCTTAACTAAAAACTTCGAAATTTAATCATATGGAAATATTATATACAGTATTTAAAACGTGCATCATTATATTTAAAATGTGCGTCGTCATTACTTAAAATGTGTGCCGTCTTTTGCACTTAGTTGTATTTTGTATTTTAGTTGTACTAATTTGTGCATAGTTTAACTTTGGCACTTTTTACGTATTATTAGTGTAACCAGAACAAAATTAAATTTTTTTTAGTTGAACTTGTTAAAATATGTAAATAAATATCATTACACATATTTCCATATAATAATTTGTGAAAATTATGTTGTTTGTGTGATTTCCATTTTTCATATGCTAATATTTCAATTCTAACCATCAAAATATATGGAATATTATGTACTAAGTAGATGTTCATGTAATCAATTTTTTAAAAATTTCTGTAAATGCCTAACAAAAAGGTTTGTTTTCTAAAACAATATGAATTTATGGTTTAAAAGTTAGTTTAAAACCTTTGAAATTCGACTTAATGAGTTTTTGGTTTTTCTTTACATAGTTAAACATGTTGAACCTGTTTTCCTATTTGCACCTAGTTTAACTAGTTTTACCGAAACAGAATAGCATCCGACTCAAGAACAGACACTTGCACATATTTTTACCTTGTTGAACCAGTTTTACAGAAACAGAAAAACATCCGGCTCAAGAACAAACATTTGCACATAGTTTTACCCACTTTAACCAGTTTTACAGAAACAGAAAAATATCCGGCTCAGGAACAAACATTTACACATAGTTTTACCCACTTTAACCAGTTTTACAGAAACAGAAAAACATCCGGCTCAAGAACAGACAATTGCACATAGTTTTACCTACTTTAACTAGTTGTACATAAACAGAAAACATTGGGCTCATGAACAATTATTTGCACATAGTGTTACCCACTTTAACCAGTTTTACAGAAACATAAAAACATCCGGCTCAGGAACAGACAATTGCACATAGTTTTACCTACTTTAACCAGTTTTACAAAAACATAATTAAACATCAATATTCTTAACCGACATAACACATAGTTATAAAGTAGTTTTACGCTTGCTCTGTCTTCGATATTCTCCAACTGATGGATACCTAGTTTCCTTTCTTCTTCCTGTCTTTATCTTACAATCAGGAGGTATGACACACATAGCTCGTATATCATCAGGAACATTCCATTGCGATCTATGGGGTACATGATAAATCGTCTTGTAGTATGCCAATGCCCACACATCCACAAAATAATATTTGGACACCAACTCGTGTAAATCAAACTCCTTACCTGATGATTCTGCATGTCTTGCTCCGGCAGCTATAGCATGATCACATGGATATTTGTCGATATCAAAATGCTTGCAAGCGCAAGTTTTCTTTGACAAATCAACCAAATAATCTTTTCCATCGCGTCCAATAACATCGTATTCAAGAAAATAGTTGTTAGCTCATATACTGATAACAACTTCGCATCCTCACATCTTTTGTGCAAAACGCTAGCCACATATGGTACCAACCTCTGTGAGCTCGAACACTCCCCTGACATCTTTCTATACTTGTTAAACCATTTAGCAACTTTCCCAACAATCACATCTAGCATTGGAAACAATGAATACTTCCTTGCATTTGTTAAAACGCTATTCATGGATTCACAACAGTTTGTGGTATCTATATTGTACCTTTCTCCTGGAAAATAACATCTTGCCCATCTACTCACATGAACACTTTCATTTAGATAAGCGGCTTCTTTAGGATACCTTCTCTTGAATGACTCATATAGTGGCAGAAACTCGGCCTCCGTATAAACCTTAGCAATTTCTATGAATTTCTCTGCAACCACTTCTTTGTTTACGCCAAAAACCTGTGATTTCACATTCTGTGATAAATGCCATATACAATATCCATGCTTGGCCATTGGGTACACCTCACAAATTGACTTGATAATACTTGCATTTCTATCAGAAACAAACGCAAGTTCAGGATCATCCGGCACAACTGTTTTCAACATATTCAGAAACCAACTCCAACTCGCATCTTTCTCACCATCTACTACTCCAAAAGCTAACTGATAATGGTGATGGTCTGGATCTTGAGCCGTAGCAATAATTAATACTCCACCATATTTGTTAGTAAGGTGGGTTCCTTCCACAACGATAACTTTTCTCATTGCTTGGAAGCCTTCGATGCAGGCTCCTAATCGGATGAATAAATACTTAAACTTTCCTTTCTCATCACATTCTACCCTTGTTACTGTACCATCATTCACCTTCTCTAGCATGTGCAAATAAGAAGACAACATTGTATAGCTTTCCTCTGGAGTACCACGCACAACACTAGCAGCTAGGTTTTTCCCTCTCCAAGCAGTAGAGTATGAAACCTTCACACCAAGTTTTCCTTGAACCAAACTTACGAGATTTTTTGGAGTTGGAGTATCGAATGAACCTTGATAATCTTCTTGCAATATTGATGCAACTAATCGTGGTGTGCCTCTTCTTTTATTTTTGCTTGTAGTTGTAGTTACCCGAGAGCATGTATGTATCTTTTTAAAAGTTCTTACCGACCAACGATCACACTTCGTGGCCCTTGCAACTCTCAAAGACCATTTGCAACAGCTAGCCTGACATTTTAATACGTACAACGTAGTTGTAGACTTAAGTGTAGCAACCTGAAAACAATTTTGATGCACAGCTCTATCAACTAAATCTTGGACATCCTTTTTGCTCTCAAATTCTTGGCCTATTGTCATACCAATCCCATCTTCTTATTCAAGATTCACAACTTCATCTATTGGTACATCATGTGTAATGACACCAAGATTGAGGGATAAACCATTTTTATCATTGTCACCAACTTCTTCACATGGATCATTTTCACCAAATGAAATATGAGGACGATTATCCAACATCAAACAAGGTTCCAACAGTTCAACTTCTGTCATAAGAGCCTCCATTTCAACATCAACTCTAGCACCACTCACAATCTCGTCAATCCTTACATCTATTCCACTTCCTTGATCATCTCTTCGACTTTCCTCACAGTTTTGGTTTTCCGATACACCTTCCATGACCTCCACATGCAAAACATCTCTTTGATGATTTTTGTCTCCTTCCATCATATATACTAATAAGTCATCATCATCCAAGATATATGTGTGTCTCTTCTCTTGCAATGGAATGTAACTTAACTTCAGCCTCTTCGTATTTTTATCTAGCCTCAGCTTTTCATATAATTTATCTACTAACAAACAATATGTTAACTCCTCCAAAGTTTCCTTCATGAATAAACTATAAATGTGAGCTTCTTCTGGATTCCATAATACACCATGTATGTTCGTTGAATAATATCCCTCAACATCAAAACGTATGATTGTGCAACGTCTATTCGTCATCTCCCTGAACATGTATAAAAACGACATTAATACTGATTAGTTGTACCTAGTTATACCGGTTTCACGAACTGTAAATTTTTCCAACAATTATGTTTTAAATCAGTACGATTTTCACTATTCTACCTCTTAAAAATTATCGAAAATCAAAGTAAGACCATGTATTCTTTGGTTTTTTGAATATCTAATCAAAATTCCCATATATTCTTGGGTTATATGAAGATTTAACCCCAAATACTCAATTTAATCTTAAATTCAAAACCTAAATCAAAAGAGAAATCAAATTACAAATTCATCATAAACACTACAATACCATAGGGAAAATGCAAGAAAAACTCACCTGAAATTAGAAGATTGCTTGTTCAATGAATTGGAAGAGCTTTCGAATTGGAAGAACACAATGGAAGAAAGAGAGAGAGAGAGAGAGAGAGAGAGAGAGAGAGAGAGATCGAGCAAGCTCGCTCCTCCTCGAACTCACCTGAAATTAGAAGATTGCTTGTTCAATGAATTGGAAGAGCTTTCGAATTGGAAGAACACAATGGAAGAAAGAGAGAGAGAGAGAAAGAGATCGAGCAAGCTCGCTCCTCCTCTAGTGTGTTTTTTTTTTGTTATAATAAATTATAAGGGTAAAATAGTCAACACACAAATGTTGGAAAAGAGGAGGTTATGTAGAAAAGTGAGAGTTATTGAATAATTTTTGTGAGCCCATAAAGTCATTTCAGAAAATGACTCATCACATATCCTCGAGCTGCAAGAGCTTCATTTAAAATTGTCAAAATCATTGTACAATCTTTAGTTGCAGCTCTAGGAAGAACATCTTCTAGCTCATGTTCTTCAATTCGCTCTTAAGTAATTAAACAAAAATTAGAATGCATAACCCAATCAAATCAAAACAATTTAGTTAAATCTGATTCGAATGCGACCACGAAGAACACAATCCCAGAATATTTCCAGAAAATCATCATTGAATTTGGTTTCAATTTCATGGGAAAACCAAATCAAATCCCTATATCGGATACTAAAATCAGACCCAATTTAATCAAATTCCTTCTTCTCCCTTTCTTCAGCCAACCCATGAAAATCACATGCCTCCATATTACCAACTTCTGCAAGTCATCATCAATCATCAAGCAAAGCTTTGCTTCGCGATCTCGAGCATACTTTTCACGATCGAGCTAGCTCTGTTATCTTCTCTTCCGATGATTCTTTGTGCGGTGGATCCTTTATAACAATAGATCCTTCGCAGGACCAAGAATTTTCCAGTAACGAAAGCCTTGCTACGCCAATGCTATAGCCTCTAATTACAGCGTGAGGCTCAGGGAAAGGTCTGAATGGAACATCTACAGCAGGAGAAACTTCGTCCATTAATGAAAAAAAAAAACTCAATTTCTTGATCTCTCACAAAGACCCAAATCAGAGACTTAACGAAAGGTGCCAAATTTTATGAAAAAATTGAAACTTTCCTTCTTGTTTAAAAGAGACAGATGTTTGATTATTAAAACGGTTCAAGAGAGAAAAAAACAAAAAGTTTTTTGGATAAACTTCAATATTAGCCTAAAGCCTAAGATGCCTTTCCAAGTGGGATTAGTATAAGATAGGCTTAAAGATTCCTATTCAGATTAGGAGTTATCTAATCCTAAGTATAATAGGAATAAGATTAAAGTTTTTAACCCTATAAATATGATTGTCGAGTTGTGGCAAACATATTAAGAACATTAAGAGTTAATGTATGCTTAGTTTTGAGTGATTTTCTAAACAATAATAAAGAGAGTGATTCTTTATTCATAACTAAGTTTGTTCTAAAAACTTCATTTGGTATCAGAAAGCAAGTTAATAGATCCTTAAAAACCCGAGACATGGGTGATATTGCAGAGAATCCATCAACAACAAAGAAGGAGATAGCACCGTCGTCAATTCTTTGTCCTATGTTGAATTCATCGAACTACACCGTGTGGTCGATGAGGATGAAAGTGAACTTACGTGTTCACAAGGTATGGGAGGCGATAATACCAGGATCAACCGATGATGATAAAAACAACATAGCAGTTGTTCGAGTCCATACCCGAGAGCCTCATACTACAAGTTGGCGAACAAGATTCACCTAAGAGTATATGAGACGCAATCAAAGCAAGAAACCTCGAAGCATATCGAGTTCGAGAGGCCAGACTCCAAACCTTGATGTCCGAATTCGAGAAAATAAAGATGAAAGATTCAGACACAATCGATACCTTCGCAGGGAAGTTATCAGAACTAGCCTCAAAATCTGCCTCATTAGGTCAAGCTGTTGAAGAATCCAAGTTAGTCAAGAAGTTTCTTAACAGTTTACCTCGTAAAAAATATATATGTAGATCATCGCATCACTTGAGCAAGTACTAGATCTCAACCAAACAGGTTTTGATGACATAGTTGGACGGCTCAAAGCATACGAAGATAGTATACAAGGTGAAGATGATCAAAGTGAAACACAGGGAAATTTGATGTTCTCAAATTCAGAATCATACAGCAACCAAGGCAACTTCGAACGCTCAAAAGGACAATGAAGAGGACGAGGTCAAGGAAGAGGATCTCGAGGAAGGGGTCGTGGCAGATCTAATTCTCAAGACAAACGCAAAGAAAAGAAAGACAAATCTTAGGTGGTGTGTTATCGATGCGATAAAACAGGGCATTATGCCTCGTATGCCCTGAAAGAAAACAAAAACTACAAGAGTCAAACAAAATCGAAACAGAAGAAGCAGACCAAGCTCTCTATATGCACGAGATTGTCTTTCTCAATGAAGAAAACCTAATTCCAAAAAAATACGAGAAATAAAAAAGAGAAGACGGAATTTGGTACTTAGATAATGGCGCGAGTAATCATATGACCGGTGTAAGATCTTTCTTCTCAGAGTTGAATGAAAACATTAAAGGTAAAGTCAAGTTCGGAGATGATTCATGTGTAGACATTGGTGGAAAAGGATCGATTATGTTTCAAGGAAAAACAGGGGAACAAAAACTTCTAACCGACATCTACTATATTCTTGAATTAAAAAGCGATATTCTAAGTCTAGGACAAGCCACCGAGCACGGTTGTGATGTTAGGATGAGAGAAGATTATCTAACACTACATGATCCCAATGGAAGGCTCTTGATAAAGGTGACAAGATCACCTAATCGACTTTACAAGATCAATCTCAAAATCGGAAAACCGATTTGTTTACATTCAAAAATCGATGAAGATACATGGAGATGGCATGCGAGACTTGGTCATATCAGCTTCAAGACAATAAAGACAATGGCAACACAAGAGTTGGTTCGTGGTCTACCTAGAATCGAGTACGAGAAGGAGCTGTGCGAGTCATGCCTAGTTGGAAAGCAAATGCGTCAAGCTTTCCCAGGGGAAACACAATATAGAGCTTCTCGTCCATTAGAACTTCTTCACGTTGATTTGTGTTGGCCAATCTCCCCAGCCTCGCTGTTGATTGTTGCAAATGTGATTTCAATTTTTCAGGTTAAGCTTAAACCGGAGGAATTGTACAATTGAGTTTGGTCAAATTCAGTTTACTCTAAGTCAAAGAAGAAGCCTAACGGAAAGCTTCTATTTGCAATAGAGTGTTTGCCGTTTTAAAGAAGTTATCTTGTTCTGCTTCTTCTTATCTGTTGTAACAACATTTTGATTCTCTTCTCCTCTGCTTTATTGTTGTATTGAGAGCGAGTGAGGTGAGTTGAGCTGAGTCACGCCATTGTTGTAAGCTCTTTGAGCTGTGTTCTTCTTGGTTCTAGTGGATTGCCGGATTGCCGGATTGAATCTGGCCCCAGACGTAGGCTTTGTCACCTCGACATAGCTGAACTGGGTAAACAAATCGTGTGTCGTCTCTCTTTGCTTGATTCTTCTTTCTCTTTTCATTAACATTCAAAACTAAATCAAAGATAGTGAGAGGAAGAGAGCGTCTGAGAGAGCAAAGGTATTACAGATTCTTAAGAAATCTTTAACAAATTGGTATCAGAGCAAGGATTGAAGAAGATCCACGGATGACGACAACATCGAGAGTTGAAATCAAAGCTTTCGATGGAGATAGTGATTTCGCACTATGGAAGATAAGAATAATGGCGCAGCTTGGTGTTCTTGGATTAAAGAACATTTTGAGTGACTTCTCACTGACAAAGACAGTATCGCTTACCAAAAGCGAAGAAAAACAAACAACTTCTGAAGATTTATCATCATCTGATCCACCACAGACTAAGGAGGTTTCAGATCCAGACAAGATGGAGAAATCAGAACAAGCCAAGAACATTATCATCAATCACATAGGAGATACAGTTCTAAGGAAGGTAAATCACTGTGAAACTGCAGCTGAGATGTGGTCCTTGTTAAATCGGTTATACATGGAAACATCACTACCAAATAGGATCTATGTTCAGCTAAAGTTTTATTCATTCAAGATGATGGATACAAAAACGATTGATCAAAATGTAGATGATTTCTTGAAAATAGTGGCAGAGTTAGGCAGTCTAGAGATTAAGGTTGCAGAAGAAGTTCAGGCTATTTTGATCTTGAATTCATTGCCTATCTCATATGATCAACTTAAGCATACTCTTAAGTATGGGAATAAGACTCTATCAGTACAGGATGTAGTTTCATCTGCTAAGTCACTTGAAAGAGATATGTCTGAAACTAAAGAAAGCAATAGATCAGTATCTACAGCACTATACACTACTAACAGAGGTAGATCACTGATCAAGAATAGTCACAAGAGTGATCGAGGTAAAAATAGAGGGAGATCAAACTCTAAAACTCGTCTCACTTGTTGGTTTTGTAAGAAGGAAGGCCATGTCAAGTAAGATTGCTATGCCAGAAAGAAGAAATTTGAAAACGATGGACAAGCAGAAGCTGGTGTTATCACAGAGAAGTTAGTGTTTTCAGAAGCTCTGAGTATGCATGATCAAGAAGCTAAAGATCAGTGGGTTATTGACTCTAGGTGTACATATCATATGACTTCAAGAATGGATTGGTTCTCTGAGTTTGAAGATAAAGGTTCTACTATGATTCTTCTAGGTGATGATCACAGTGTTGAATCCAGAGGAAGTGGTACAATCAAGCTAAATACTCATGGTGGATCTATAAGAATGCTCAAAAACGTCAAGTATGTGCCTAATCTGAGAAGGAATCTTATTTCTACCGGTACTCTAGATCAACTTGGTTACAAGCATGAAGGGAGTGATGGGAAAATCAGATTTCATAAAAACGGTAAGACTGCACTTCAAGGAAAACTGGTAAATGGTTTGTATATTCTTGATGGAAATACTGTCTCTCATGAAATCTGCAATGCTGAGAGTATTAAGATGAGTACAGAGCTGTGGCACAGCAGACTTGGGCACATGAGCATAAACAATATGAAGATTCTATCTGAAAAAGGTTTAATAGAGAAGAAAGAGATTAAAGAACTACCTTTCTGTGAACACTGCATCATGGGAAAGTCTAAGAAGCTGAGTTTCAATGTTGGAAAGCACACTACAGAAGATATTCTTGGGTATATTCATGCAGACTTATGGGGTTCACCTAATGTAACTCCATCAATATTAGGTAAACAATACTTCCTATCTCTTATTGATGACAAGACTAGGAAAGTATGGCTTATATTTCTCAGAACTAAAGATGAAACATTTGAAAGATTCTGTGAGTGGAAAGAATTAGTGGAGAATCAGGTAAATTGAAAGGTGAAGACATTTAGGACTGACAATGGGTTAGAGTTCTGTAACTCAAGGTTTAACGAGTATTGTGCTAAGAATGGAATTGAAAGACACAGGACATGTACTTATACTCCACAACAGAATGGAGTTGCAGAAAGAATGAACAGAACAGTAATGGAGAAGGTCACATGTCTACTGAATGGATCAGGTCTTGAAGAAAGATTTTGGGCTGAAGCAGCAGCTACAGCAGCCTACCTGATAAACAGATCTCCTTGCTCAGCAGTAGATCACAATGTGCCAGAGCAATTGTGGTTAGGGAGGAAACCTGGATATAAGCATCTAAAGAAATTTGGAGCAGTTGCTTATGTTCATCAGGATCAAGGGAAGCTGAAACCAAGAGCACTCAAAGGAATATTTCTAGGCTATCCACAAGGCACAAAAGGTTATAAGATCTGGTTATTTGATGAACAGAAGTGTGTGATTAGCAGGAATGTGTTATTTAATGAGAATCTGGTATACAGAGATATATAAGGTAGTGAGAGATGTGAAGGTGACAAAGACTCCCTACAAGCAGTCAAGGTCATTTCTGTTTTAGAAACTTCAAACAATCAGGTCACACATGAATCTGATGAAGGTGGAGTTACTACAATAGATAGTAGTGACTCAGATGATGATGATGCTACTGCAGAAGAAGTCACCACAGTAAGCTCACACTTGGAAAATTATCAGTTGGCTAGAGACAGAACTAGGCGTGTTCCAAATCCACCTAAAAGGCTATCTGACTACACTCAGTTTGCCTTTGCTTTAGTTACTGCAGAAGAAATTGATTCAGAAGAGCCAAACTGCTATCATGATGCAAGAAGAGATAAAGACTGGGAAAAATGGAATGGAGGAATGTCAGAAGAAATGCAATCCTTGCTTAAGAATGAAACCTGGGATATAGTTGAAAGACCTAAAGAAGAAAAGGTCATAAGTTGCAGATGGCTGTACAAAAGGAAGCCTGGTATTCCTGGTGTGGAACCAGAGAGGTATAAGGCAAGATTAGTGGCCAGAGGCTTCTCACAAAGAGAAGGAATCGACTATCAGGAGGTTTTTTGCACCAGTAGTTAAACACATATCTATTCGTATACTAATGTCTTTGGTTGTTGCAGAGGACATGGAATTAGAACAAATGGATGTGAAGACAGCTTTCTTGCATGGAGAACTTGATCAGCCCTTATACATAGAACAACCTAAGGGATTTGAGGTAAATTCAAATAAAGATCAAGTTTTCTTACTAAAGAAATCTCTTTATGGATTGAAACAGGCACCCATGCAATGGAACAAGAAGTTTAATGCTTTCATGATGAGTCAAAACTTCATCAGAAGTGATCATGACTCATGTGTTTATGTGAAAGAGGTAAGTAATGAAGAATTTGTTTATCTATTGCTTTATGTTGATGACATGTTATTGGCAAATAGAGTAAGACAGAAGTAGATAAAGTAAAAGAAGTCTTAAGCCTGGAATTTGAAATGAAAGATATGGGAGTTGCCAGCAGGATTCTAGGAATAGATATTAGGAGAGATAAAAAGAATGGTGTTCTGTATTTGTCTCAATCTCAGTATCTAAAGAAGGTTCTTAAAAGGTTCAGAATGGATGAAGCCAAATCAGTCAATACTCCTATTGGTGGTCATTTCAAATTATCATCTGTCAAGAATGAAAATGAGTGTTTAGATACAGATCTGACTCCTTACTCAAGCGCAGTGGGCAGCATCATGTATGCTATGATTGGAACTAGGCCAGATATAGCCTATGCAATTGGTCTTATCAGTAGGTTTATGAGCAAACCTGGTGACATTCATTGGGAAGCTGTAAAATGGCTGTTGAGGTATCTTAAAGGCTCATCTGAACTGAACTTGGTGTATACAAGAGGGAAGGATTTCAGGGTTCAAGGCTATTGTGATTCAGACTATGCAGCAGATCTTGATAGGAGAAGATCCATTAGTGGCTATGTTTTCACAGTGGGAGGTAATACAGTTAGCTAGAAGTCAAATTTGCAACACATTGTTGCTTTATCTAGTACAGAAGCAGAGTACATTGCTCTCACTGAAGCTGTAAAAGAAGTTATGTGGATCAGAGGCCTATTAGAAGATATGAAGCTGAAACCAAAACAAGCTTCAGTTTGGTGTGATTCTCAGTCTGCAATAAGCCTATCAAAGAACAATACCTTTCATGAAAGGACCAAGCATGTATCAACTAAGCTACATTTCATCAGAGACGTCATTGAATCCGGTGAAGTTGAAGTTCATAAGATACATACATCAAAGAATCCTGCAGATATGCTTACTAAAGGCATACCAGTTCACAAATTTGAAGCTGCCTTGGATGTTCTAAGGATGCTTGGCTAGAAGATGATGGAATCATCATTGCCAGAGGTTAAATCCAAGTAGTGCAGTCCACTAGAGAAGGGAAAAATTGAATCAAGGTGGAGTGTTGATTGTTGCAAATGTGATTTCAATTTTTCAGGTTAAGCTTAAACCGGAGGAATTGTACAATTGAGTTTGGTCAAATTCAGTTTACTCTAAGTCAAAGAAGAAGCCTAACAGAAAGCTTCTAGTTGCAACAGAGTGTTTGCCGTTTTAAAGAAGTTATCTTGTTCTGCTTCTTCTTATCTGTTGTAACAACATTTTGATTCTCTTCTCCTCTGCTTTATTGTTGTATTGAGAGCGAGTGAGGTGAGTTGAGCTGAGTCACGCCATTGTTGTAAGCTCTTTGAGCTGTGTTCTTCTTGGTTCTAGTGGATTGCCGGATTGCCGGATTGAATCTGGCCCCAGACGTAGGCTTTGTCACCTCGACATAGCTGAACTGGGTAAACAAATCGTGTGTCGTCTCTCTTTGCTTGATTCTTCTTTCTCTTTTCATTAACATTCAAAACTAAATCAAAGATAGTGAGAGGAAGAGAGAGTCTGAGAGAGCAAAGGTATTACAGATTCTTAAGAAATCTTTAACACTCGCTAGCACATAATAGATATATCTTTGTAATCATTGATGACTACACAAGATATATGTGGACAATTCTTCTAAAGGAAAAGAGTGAAGCCTTTGAGAAATTCAAGACTTTTAAAGCTCTAGTTGAGAAAGACCTAGAGAAGATGATCGTGACATTGCGTACGGATAGAGGTGGGGAGTTCACGTCAAAAGAGTTCCAAGATTTCTGTAACATGAACGGGATCATACGTCACTTGACGGCTCCTTATACGCCGCAACAAAACGGAGTAGTAGAAAGAAGAAACCGCACATTAATGGAGATGACAAGAAGTATTCTCAAAGCAACGAGGGTTCCAAATTTCTTATGGGGAAAAGCAATTCGTCACACGACATATCTCATAAACAGAGTTCCCACAAGATTCTAAGCTACTTCCACTCTATATACCCTTTTGGGGTAATGGCAGGTTTCTGTGACTCCATTGTCTCTACTTCCAAAAGATGATTCAGAAACTCAAGTCGCAGCATCAGAATGGATCTCCAAAGCCCTTAACTCTGATCAATGAATAGGGTCATACTCGTAAATTTACATGATTTGGCCAAACTCTCCCAACAAATCTTATTACTCGATTCTGCATTTGTTTGTTCGTGTGGTCTTCTTGTCATTTAACCCTTTTGTTTATTTATTTCATTTGATCTCCATACAAGTTTGGGTTGCTCTTGTTGGCTTGTTTGTTTGTTAGTAGCTGTTTTACCTTTGTAATTGGAAAAAAGGTCAGTCTGCTTTTTCTCTATTTTGAGTTCATATTATTTTTTTTTTTTTTGTTTACCTTTTATTTGAGAAGAACGATCTTTTACCCAGATACTATGGCTGATACTATTGCCTTTGCCGATACATGAACTACCTTTGAATTTTGCCAGTTTGTCATTAAATGCATCTGTTTGGAATGTGAAATATGTGGCTATCGGTTAAATCTGAGCATAATGATATGAATCATGTCATTGCACTGAATTTAATCTCAAATCTCTGGCAAGCATCTTGTCTCAGATTTTATTTTCTTTGATCTCAGTCTTTAATGACAGCACCTACAAATCACAATTCAGAGTACAAGAAGTATAAATGTAAATTACAACTTTTGCATAGATACTATGTAACGAGCTATCAACACAGATAACAGAAACATCACTTTTATTCTATCTGGCACATCGTCCAAATATTTTGAGTAGGCTTACTACATGGTGTGCACTTTGATTGTCAAAGCAACATGTGATATGAAGGTGAATATTCTTCTTCATCTGCTCTTACGTATTGTTCCATTTCTATTTGACGTCTTGGAAGGTATTCACCTGCACCGATGTAGTAAGATACCTGGCGGCTACCATTATCTTGTGATGCTTCGAGCTTGCGCAATGTTCTTTTCCAACTCTCTTCGTCTTTATCATATAAAAATGAACCGAGTACTTTGAGGGCCAGTGGAAGACATCCAGCAAAGTGGACAGCACGAATGGAGAGCGGTTCAAAACCAATAAGAGGGTAAGTCTTCTTAAAAGCATATATAGAGAAGAGTTGAAGAGCTTCCTCATATCTCAGACACTCCATCTCGTATTTTACTCCGCATGACTTAAGCGAATGGTCGAATCTAGATGTCATGATAACTCTACTTCCGGCACCGAGCCAACGGGTAACCTTCAGGGCATTCTTAAATTGTTCACTATGAGTATCATCAACACCATCAACAACAAGCAGGACTTTTCGGTTTACAAGACTTGGTTTGATGGCATCAAAGATGTCATCGAAACTTCCTGTCCTTGTAAGATGTTTAAGTAAACTTGGTGAGATGCGGTTCTGATAGATTTTATTGACATTGGTTAGGAAGCAGTGGTGTTGAAAATGGCTAGAGATATCGTCAAAAACACATTGAGCGAGTGTCGTTTTACCAACGCCTTGGAAACCCCAAATGCCAACAGTGCGAACCTGGTTCTTAGATTCCAAATCCAATAATCCATAGACCGCTTTCTTATGACGATACATACCAACAAAACCATTGGAATCGTCAGATGCGGGAGAAGGCGATTCATTTGACATATCGTCCATAACAGAGGTGTCTTCAAGTGCATAACTCTCAAGTCCAAGTCCAGTTTCTCCAGACGCAGACAGGCTTTTGGGTTTGTACTCCGTATCGATATCTGTCAACCCCAAAACACTGAATTCTAGGCCACCACTCGATTGCCTGACTGATGGTGATGCACGTCCACGACGTACTCCGACGGAAGTAGTAAGCCTTGGAGAAGAAATGCTGATGATTAGATCATCGATCATCTTGGAATCATCCTCCCTGTCAAGAACAAAACGTTAAAAGGATTTTAGAAACTACATGCGATTTCGATCCATAACAATGCATATTGAGCTTGCGTCGAGGCCATTGCAATCTCTTTCACTATTAGAGTTAAAAGACAAAAAATACAACTGTCTAGTTCGCAATTGAATTACTCAGCTCTGTTCATTACCACTTACAACCATTCCAACTCAAATACTATTTTATAAAATAATTTTAATAGTATAACTAATAACATCATGCTTTAAATTTTATTACTAAATTTTGTATGGTTAGCAATTTTGTCATTTGCTTATAAGAAATTATCATTTAGCTACAAAAATATATAAGCACATTGTTCTTGAGTATATTGGTAGACAAATTCAATAACCATCATATTGTGAGTTAGCAAAATAACCTTAGCAAAGCACTAAATAAAAAGAAGACCATTATTAGATTTTGTTAAGTAAGATTATACCAATCGCGCGAACAAAATCTACGGCCAGCTCTCTTCAATCGCTCCAGTGCATTCCTCCAGCGAATCACAGTCTCCGGAGTTTCTCTCTCTTCATGTCTCCTCAAGTTGTCGGCGAATTTTCCAGTTGGTCTTGTTAAATCCTCCGGATCCACTTCGTAGAAGACTGTTTTGATTTCGATGGACAACGAAATCTTAATAATCTCCGCGAGCACCTCCAAGCACCAGACGGAAGAGGCGTAGTTCTCCGATATCACAACGACGGCAATCTTTGACTCTCTGATTGCCTTAGCGACCTCAGGTGAAATCCTTCCGTCTCTCATCTGCTGGTTCATATCTTTGTAAGTTCGAATTCGTTTTAAGTCCAACGAACGGTAGAGATGGCTCACGAAAGTCCTACCGGTGTCTTCCCTTCTAAAGCTCAGGAACACACCGTGCTTTGATGAGGAGGAAGAGGAAGAAGAAGAAGCCATGATTATCGATAGTGTAGGGATGATCTATAGCTGATTTTTGACTGAAGATTTGCAATGGAGTCAGTCAATGGCTCGTAGATTAGCTTCCAAAAAGTACCACGTGTCCACGTGGTTGCTTGTGATCCATGAATTTAATATGGTTTTGTTATTATATCTTTTATCCTCCTCCGTTTATTTTTGGAAGTTTGTCCACATAGTAGATCCACATTCCACAGAGACTGATGGCTTCTTCTTCTTCACCCTCTTCATCTCCTGTCTGGAAGTTTGATGTGTTCCTGAGTTTCCGGGGAGAAGACACCCGCAAAAACATTGTCAGTCATTTGCACAAAGAACTTGTCAACAGAGGAATCGTTACCTTCAAAGATGATAAAAGGCTTGAGATTGGGGACTCCATTTCCGGAGAAATCAGCAGAGCTATCCAAGACTCCAGATTTGCTCTTGTGATTTTATCAAAGAACTACGCTTCGTCTAAATGGTGCCTGGACGAGCTCCAAATGATAATGGATCTTCACTTGAAGAAGCAGATTAAAGTCGTCCCCATTTTCTATGGAGTTGATCCTTCTGACGTGAGACATCAGACTGGTAGTTTCACATTCGACAAGTATCAAGCCTTAAAAATGGCTAATAAGGTCACGAACTGGAGAAAAGCTCTCACAGAGATCGCCAGCATAGCAGGCAAGGATTTTGCTACTTGGTAAGTTTTCACTTCTCACTACCAACATATGGTTACCATATCTATGGAACCGTTTGTAACTGTTCTGTGAACGTTCCATGTGCCAGTGAGGACGAGGCCTTGATGATTGAAGAGATTGTGGAAGGCATTTCAAACCAACTGTTGATTATGCAGCCTGTAGATTTCAGTAATATTGTTGGAATGGAAGCTCACATGGAGCGACTGAATTCTCTATTGAGTATGGAATCAGAGGACGAGGTTCGTATGATAGGAATCTGGGGAATGGGAGGCATTGGCAAAACCACCATTGCCAGGTGTCTCTATGACCGGTTTTCAAGGCCATTTCCAGCTCGTTGTTTCCTTGAAAACGTGTCGAAGATTGGTATAAACCATGATGCCTCGTATTTACGGAAAAGGTTTCTTTCAACCACACTTGGTCTTGCTGAGGAGAAGATGAAGTTCTCGGGCGTAGAACTTGGACCCCAGGAGATTAAGGCAAGATTTGGCCGTCGTAAAGTCTTTGTTGTCTTTGATAATGTGGATGACATGAAACAGGTGCATGCCCTCTCTAAAGAGTTCGACTGGTTTGGTCCAGGTAGCCGAATTATCATAACAACACGGGACAGGGGCTTGCTTATTTCATGTGGAATAAGAACTGTATATGAAGTCAAGTGCTTGGATACCGGTGCTGCTCTTCAGTTATTTAACCAGTTGGCTTTTGAAGGAGGGCTTCCTCCTTCTGAACTTCATGAAAAACTGTCAATCCGAGCGTCTTGCCTTGCTCAAGGTCTTCCAGCCGCTATTGAAGCTTACGGTTTATTTTTCCGAAGAATGACGTCTTTGAAGGAGTGGGATGATGCGTTATGTAGATTTATAGAAGCTCCTCATAAAAATGTTATGGAGATCTTGAAAATTAGCTACGATGGCTTAGAGGAGGCAGATAAGAATGTTTTTCTTCATGTAGCGTGCCTCTTTAATGGAGAACCTCTCCAGCGTGCCACTACCCTTCTCGATGATGGTGAACTACAGGGTTGTCTGGGATTAAAGATATTGGCTGAGAAGTCTCTTATTGAAATCACAGCTGGTGGGTATATAAAGATGCATAGTTTGATAGACCAAACTGCTAGAGCTATTGTGAATCAGGAATCCGAGCAGAGAGGCCCCAGGGACGAAGAGTTTTGTGGGATCCTTATTCAATTTATAAAGTACTAGAACGTAACGCGGTAAGCCCCTACAGTATCTGTAACATCTATTGTTGTTCTTGGTGGTTTATGCACGTTACTTGTTTTTATGCCAACTGACTTTGTCTTTTCTAATCCCACAGACGAGGGAACCAACAAATTGCATGTCGTTACACATGTGTGACATGGTTTTTGCGTTGCATCTGGGTGGGTATACGAAGTACCACGATACTCTCAAATTCCTCAAGGTCTACAAGCACTCGAACCACATAAAGTCCAATCTGCTTTTAAGTAGTGACGATACAAATCTACTTTCTTCTAGGCTTAGGTTACTACATTGGGACACATTTCCCTTGACAACCTTCCCTTGCCGATTCCGTCCACAAGATCTTGTTGAAGTCAGTCTACGTCGCAGTAATCTCATAATATTCTGGATAGAGACCATGGTAAAAGCTCTCAACAGATCAATGTTTATTACAATGTATCTTCCGTATACTTGTACATTATCACAGTTTCCCTGTTCTTTGTTGAATTATGCTCAGGGGATGCCAAACTTGAGAAGATTGGACTTGTCAGACTCTGAAAATCTGGAACAACTTCCAGATCTTTCAATGGCCGTGAATTTGGAGGAATTGATAACTCGAGGCTGCCAGAAGCTTAAGAATATTCCAGAGTCCATCAGTAACCTTACGATGCTGACAAAGCTTGATGTCTCATACTGTGATCAACTTAATAGTTACCATATCACTATAAGGGAATTGAGTGTGGGATGCCGTCGGATTGCGCTGTATATTTCGGGTAAAGAAGTGGAAATCGAGTCCATTGCAAATCTATCCATTGGAGGAAACATACATATTCAGATGTTGTGGCTTGATGGCAACGCTGATCACCTTTGTTTTACTACTGAGCAACAAGCACCTGTTGAATTGATAAAGAGGGAGCAGCAACAAGCAATTGATAAGGTCATGATAGAGTTCAATAGACATGAATTGATGATGCATTGGGACGAGCAAGTAGTACTTTATAACCAACAACCACTTGAAGATTCTACGAGGACATCGCAGGTAGTTCATACCGTGCCAGAGTTTCATGGTCATGAATCAATGAAGAAAGTACAGGAGAAACCTCAACCGACATCTGAGTTCCATGGATTTAATTCAATAGACATTACCAGGTTCAGCTACAGCAGTGATGGTGCAAGTTTCCTCTGTTATAGCCTTTCCATGTTCCCCTGCTTGAAAGAGTTAGTTCTAATCAACTTAAACATTGAAGTGATCCCAGATGACGTATGTAGCTTGCAATTCCTGGAGAAACTGGACTGGAGCGGCAATGATTTTGAGACTTTACCAAATACCATGAATCAACTTCATAAGTTAAAATACATCAGCCTTGGTAACTGCTGTAGACTCAAAGCATTGCCAGAGCTAGTTCAGTTGGAGACAGTCAAACTCTCTGGCTGTATGAACCTCCAATCATTGTTGGAATTTTCTGATGCCGAACAAGATTTGGGCAGATTCCGATGGCTTGAGGTTTGGGTTGACGGCTGCAAGAGCATTCGACCAATTTCTGATCAGCTTAGACATTTTATAATGCTATCATATTTAGATCTTACCAGCCATGACTTTGAGACATTGCCATCCAGCATCAGAGAGCTTTCTTCGTTGAAAACTCTCTGCCTCAATAAGTGCAAGAAACTCAAATCGATAGAAGAGGTTCCATTGTGCCTCAAGTATCTCTATGCCCATGGCTGTGAAGTCCTGGAAACTGTTTCCCTTCCCTTGAACCATTCTATAAAGCACCTTGATCTAAGCTATTGTTTCTGTTTAAAACAGGATGAACATCTGATCACTCAGTTTCTTAAAGAGGGAGAAAACGAAGAGGTATGTTTTCACCTTTTTTTTTTTTTTGTCTCATTCCTCCAATCTGCAGACACCATGAACCTGATCATTCTTTTTCCTTTTTTTTTGGTTTTATTATTGTCGTCGAATAGGACTCACTTCGATTCGCTTTCTTTCCTGGAACTGAGGTGCCTAGTTACTTCGATAATATAACGACAGGAAAGTCCCTAACGATTGACTTACCTTATAGATGGCAATCCGGCCCATCCCCAAAACTGCTGGGTTTTGATGGGTGTATCATGATTGTTTGCAAGAGGCCTTTTCATATACGATTCTCGCCATTTTCTTATGACTGGGATTGGGGATATGAAAGGTACTTTTATTTGTACCTTAAACCACATTTCTTTCATTGCCGGGAAAGTAGTTTTCATAGCACTGAAGGTGAAGATGAAGAAGAAGCTGTTAAATCAGATCACCTGGTTATCATCCGTGGGTTAAAAAAATTCAGCGACAAAATCAACAAGTTCGGCATTAAATCCGATTTGCAATTCTCAGAAGAGTTTGAGTCTTCCCCTGCGGAGCTAAAATCATGTGGATATAGCTTGATTTGGGAAGATGTAAGAACAGGTGATAAAACAATTATCTTTTAGTGGAGAAAACTCAATATTTCTTATTACAATCGAGTGTCTTTTTTAAACCAACTGAGGAGCACTTTAAAAATCACTAAAGTATTAGACCCATATTTAGACAATTGAATAATCTATAAGACCCATACTTGCACACAGCTCTAAACTCTCAAAAAATCAAATCTATTATTCAATTCCACACCCATACCAACCAATGACATAAGCGCATGTTTTGTCCTTTTACTAACAAGCTCCCTCAAACTTGGAGTGGGGAGAATCCCAACACCGAGTTTGTGACGCAAACTGACAAACACACTTCGGGGTAATGATTTCGTAAAAATGTCAGCCAGTTGGTTGACAGCGGCAATGTGTTGAACCTCAATTAGTCCCAAAACAACTCGTTCTCGAATGTAGTGGTAATCAACCTCGATATGTTTGGAGCGACTGTGGAAACCCGGATTTGCAGTTAAGTGTACTGCAGATAGATTGTCACACTGTAACAAAGTTGGTTTGAATTGAGGAACGCGTAACTCTCGAAGAACAGAATTAATCCAAGTCAATTCACACGCTGTCAATGCAAGAGCACGATACTCTGCCTCTGTGGACGACCGAGAGACTGTCGGTTGACGTTTAGCACACCACGAAACAATGTTAGAGCCAAGAAACGCACAGAAACCAGTCGTGGAACGTCGTGTATCCTGACATCCAGCCCAATCGCTATCACTAAAGGCTGAGAGTGACAACGAGCTATCTTTGTAGAGATGCAGACCGAACTCTGTTGTGCCCCTAACATAGCGAAGTATCCTCTTTAATAGAGAGAAGTCAGATAGAGTTGGAGCATGCATACGTTGACAAACAAAGTTGACAGCAAATTGAATATCCGGTCGTGTCAACGTGAGATACTGTAACTTTCCGGCGAGACTTCCAAAAAAAGTTGGATCAGTGAACAACTCTGTGTCCTTAAACGCTGAGTCTAGCCGAAGTGGCAGTGGAGTTGGCATAGGGTTAGCCTCATCTAATCCTGTTTCACACAATATCTCTTCTGCATATTTTGATTGTTGAAGAAATAAACCTTGTTCATGAAATGTTGCCTGGATTCCCAAGAAATAATGAAGAGAGCCAAGATTTTTCATGGAGAATTTCCCACTTAGTTCATCAATCAACTGCTTGATTAGTACTTGTGAATTTCCAGTAAGAAGCACATCATCTACATACATTAGCAGGACAAGAGTGACATTGTTGTGATGGTAAACAAACAAAGATGGGTCTGCAGTACTGCAGGTGAAACCGAACTCAAGGAGAAACATGGTGAACTTGTCAAACCATGCTCGAGGAGCTTGTTTAAGACCGTAAATCGCTTTCTTCAACTTGCAGACATGATTCGGATACTTTGGATCCACAAATCCCGGTGGCTGAATCATGTAAACATCCTCCTGAAGTTCACCGTGGAGAAACGCGTTTTTCACATCGAGTTGAGTGATAGACCATCCTTTTGAGACTGCTACAGCTAAGACAATTCGAATCGTTGAGGTGCGAACAACAGGACTGTATGTCTCAAGGAAATCAATACCCTCTTCTTGTCCAAAACCTTTTGCCACTAATCTGGCCTTGATCTTCTGAAGTGACCCATCAGCATGTAATTTGACTGTGAAAATCCACCTACAGCCCAAGACATTCATAGTCGAATTATAAGGAACCAATGACCACGACTCACTTTGCTTTTGTGCATCCATTTCATCACACATAGCCAGATTCCAGTCCTCGTGATTTAATGCCGAGGCAACAGATTTGGGAAGTTTAGGAATATCAATTCTAGTGAGAAGAGCATACCGGGGATTCTTCTTGACAATTTCGTGTTGTAATCGAGTTACCATTCGACGTTCCGGGACTGTTACGGAGGTAGAACTAGATACAGGTGGCGATGCTCGAGTAGAAGAGGTCATGATCGTTGGATCACCTTGTCCTAATGAATCAATAGTGGAACTATCAGACCGGAGTGGTGAAAAATCCTGAACAAACTCCATCGACGTAGAACGAGGCTCAAACTCTGGTTCTAACTGCAGCGATTCGCACGATTCTGTTGCAGGGACAGGTACCACCAGAGGTGATCGGTAGATGTTCTGGGTCGGAATACTTGGTAATATACAGGATTGTGGTGGTACCGCTTGCCAAGCTTTCATAAGTGGAGTAGTGGCCGCCATCCGAAACTTATGATAACGATCCTTGAAAGGAAATTGTAATTCATCAAATATGACATGTCTGGAAATATAAATTCTTCCTGTGGGCGGATAAAGACATCGATAACCCTTATATTGTGAATTATAACCAAGAAAGACACACAATAGCGACCGGGGATCAAATTTGTGACTCATATGCGAACGTAGACATGGATAACAGGCAGATCCAAACACTCGGAGAAACGAATACTCTGGTGTTTCCTTATGAAGAAGCTCGTGTGGTGTCTGAAACTGAAGTGCAGCCGAGGGTAGTAAGTTGCGCACAAAATTGGCAGAGTAGAAAGCCTCAACCCAATATTTGAACGGAGTGTGACTTTGAAACATCATTGCCAAAGCTAACTCTGTCAAGTGACGATGTGTTCTTTCCGCAATACCATTTTGTTCAGGAGTTGCTGGACATGACATGATGTGCTTGATTCCAGATGTAATCAAGTGATTTTTGAACTCATTACTAATGAATTCTCCACCACCATCGCTGTGAAACACTTTAATCTTCGTACTATACCCTTTCTCAACTTGTTTCTTAAACTGCACAAATGTTTGGAAAAAATCTGATTTTGCCTTGAGAGGAAACAACCAAGAGAATCGAGTACAATCATCAACAAACACCACATAATACTTGAATCCTTGATTTGATACAACAGGAGAGGGACCCCAAAGATCACAATGCAACCGATCAATAGGTTCTAAAGACTTAGAAACAGAAGAAAAAAACGGTTATTTTAAGCTTTTTCCTAGATGATAAGGCTCACACACGGGAGAGTAGCCACTTTTATTCATGGAGATCATCTTACTACTCTGAAGCTGTTGAAGAAGCTTGAAATTGGCATGACCAAGCCGCTTATGCCACACCATCTCACTGGCAGTCACCTTTCGATTTGAATAAAAAGCCATAAAATCCTTGTTCTTCAACACATAAAGACTCTCATGTCGAGGTCCTTTGGTCACCACTTTCTGAGTTTGTAAATCTATAATATAAACCTAGTTAGAGTCAAAATATATACCACACGGATAGTCATCGCAGAGCTTCGAAATTGACATCAATGATTTCTGAAAAGTGGGACAAACCAAGACATCAAGAAGTGGGATACTACCTTGAGAGGTGGTGATTACCGTGGAACCAACATGAGAAATAGGTTGGTGACTACCATTTCCAATCATCACAGTGTCAGGACCATTATACACAACAGGATTGTTGAGCCCTGTAGTAGTTGGTGTGACATGAGCCGAAGCACCTGAGTCTGGAATCCATTCGCGGCCAGTCTCATCAGCCATTCGCAGAGCAGAGAGAGCTTGGGGAACATCATTGCTCTGGTAAGTGTTATCCCAACGATTCCAACATTTGAGGGCAATATGACCAATTCTACCGCAAATCTGACAAACGAGACGGTTATTCGACTCAGATGTGGAGTTCCAGCCAGAAGAATTGACTTGTTGTGAGAAACCACGACCCCTTGTTGAAAAATTACCACGACCATGATTTGAACCCCTGAAGCCACGTCCTCTATTGTTACCCGTATAGCTACCACGATAAGATGAATTGTATGAAGATTGCTGAGTCTGAAAAGCCATGTGATGTGTGACTTCAGAGGCTGCTTCACGCGACTGCAGCTTGTTGTCAAAGCTTGAGATTTCAGAGATCATCTCAGTGAATGTGAGTTTAGGACCTCTAGTCATGGAACTTTGGAGTACAGTACATATGGGATCAAATTCCTTGCCCAGGCCATTCATGAAAGTGAAGATCTTCATAGCATCGTTGACTGGTTTCCCAATCGAACTCAACTGATCGCAAAGAGAGCGAAACTCACGAGTATAAGTTGCAAAGTCCTTACCACGATTATTCACCAGTTGTAGGCGGCGCTTGAGATCGTATTCTCTTGAGATAGAGCTTTGATTGAAATCATTAGCAAGAGCTAACCAAACGGACTGTGACGTTGTGAGACCATACACACATCCAAGTACTTCTTCAGAAAGAGTCCCAAACAACCATGACAGAACTAACTGATCTGTACACACCCACGCCTCATACTCGGGATTTGGAGTTTGAACCCGGTTATCACCTACTTGAGTCTCGACGGTTGAAGCAGGAGGAGGAGTGGAGCCATTAACGAAGCCAAGGAGCTTCTGGCTACGCAACAGCGATTCGAACTGTGTTTTCCAAGACAGATAATTACTATCTGTGAGCCTGACTGTAACTGAGTTTGCAATGTGAAGTGAAGAAGGAAACGAGTAAGGTGCTGGTTGAATAATCTCGGCCATGGATTAACCTGTTAAGGTTCCAAAATGCTCTGATACCATAAGAACATGTGATAAAACAATTATCTTTTAGTGGAGAAAACTCAATATCTCTTGAGTGTCTTTTTTAAACCAACTGAGGAGCACCTTGAAAATCACTTAAGTATTAGACCCATACTTAGACAATTGAATAATCTATAAGACTCATACTTGCACACAGCTCTAAACTCTCAAAAGATCAAATCTATTATTCAATTCTACACCCATACCAACCACTCAAAAGATCAAATCTATTATTCAATTCTACACCCATACCAACCAATGATATCAGCGCAGGTTTTGTCCCTTTACTAACAAGATGACCAAACAGACTAGAAAACCTAAACAAAAGACCTCTCTTTTCTCTTGGAATTTGGAAAATCGAAGAACCGTTAAAAAATCTTTATAGGTCAGTCAAAATCGAAGCTCTACCACTCAATCAAATTTTCAACTTCCAGAAGAGTTTCCAGTTGCCACCCGGCTAGATAAGAGCTTTGTAGAATTCGTATGGTAGGACGAGAACTGTTGTACAAGCAGAGCATGAGTTGTTTTGATTTTTTTTTTTTCTTCTTTTTTTACTTAAGAACATGGCAAAATTCGCTGATTTGGTACATTTGATTTTCGTTTTTAATTGACGCGAATCGTTTTAGATTTCAAATTTACGAAAGTCACACTATGCAGTGCTTTTGTTCTATTCAGCAAGCTTTACCATGTTTCTGCCTCTTTGTACCATGGATCCATAAACATGGGCTTCATTAGCTTAGGCTAGAGAAGAGATGGATACAAGACATTTTCAGACAAACCCAGAAGAGTTACATTTTTTTCATAGTAAAAATGTTACATCAAACATTTTGAAAATTCATCTACCACTTGACATTGGTGTTCACATTTGAAATACCAACACCTTTTCATGTACATTTGTCTTATACTCATCAATTAAAAGGAAGTGTAAAATGGAAGGGCCTATGCTTAATGCTTTATTAGTTTTTTCGTTTTCTTATATATATTTAATGAATTCTGTAGAATCCTCTGTTTTTTTAAGTCACTTGACCGTGCCCTGCTGTTACTCAACAAGCTGTTCCAGATTGTGCCTTTGTCTGTGTATTGTGCTTCATTAGTTTAGGCTAGAGATGGAGATAGGAAAATTTGACATGAAAGCAAATGAGTTATGTTCACAGTGAAAATGTTAAATCATATATTATGACAAAACAACACTCACTGAAATTTTTCTTCACATTTTCGGATTTTCAAATACAAACGCCTCTGGTCGCAAATAGAACATCTTCAAGTAATCTTTCTTGAGTGATTCACCCACTAATCAACTTAAGAGAAGATAAAATGAAGGATTTGGTAATTGGTATTCTTCAGATGCTCTTGTCCAGCTGCTTTTCATGGCGTCTATAATAGCTCTCTCTCTCTCTTGGTCTCCTTTGGTCTTGGTCCAAAGAAAGGTGATTAACTTTTGCTTTTGGTCCATAGGGGATGATGAATAGCAGCCAGTACACATGTCTCATAATTAAGGGCTTAAAGCCCATAAACATAAGGAAAGCTACATTATGAGTGAGGCTAATTCAGCAAGCTTTACCTGTTAGGAAATATCGTTGAATTTCCTATCGTCAAATTTTCGATAAATCAGAAATATGAGAAAGATAAGACACACATAAATTTGTTAACGGAGTTCGGCCAATCGTGCCTACGTCTCTGGACCTGCAAGCTTTACCATGTTGCTGCCTCTTTGTACCATGAATCCATAAACTTTGGCTTCATTAGCTTATCTTACAGAAGGAAACAAAAAAAAAAGTCTTATAATAATCACTTATAAGGCAAGATAAATGAAGGGATTTGATATTTCTCATCTTCTCTTGTGTAGCTTTTCTTCATTATTTCAATAATCGTTTTCTCTTGATCACCTTCGAGTTTTTGCAGTTCCTTCTCCCATTCCTCTTCATTCTTGTGTTGTAAAGAAGAACCAAGGATTTTAAGAGTCAGGGGAAGGAAACTTGCGATCTGGACAGCGCGACGAGAAAGTGATTCAAAACTGCTAGGATAATTTTGCCTTCGGAATCCATGTTGAGAAAAGAGTTGAAGAGCTTCATCGTATCTCAGAGACTTGACTTCGTAGATATGCTCCACACCAAATTCATCTAGCAAATTCTTGTCCTGTGTGATAAGGATGACTCTACTTCCTGAACCACACCAGCCAACTATCTTTGCTATGTCCTTTAACTGTACGAGGTTGTCCACGCAATCAATCACAAGCAAACTTTTTCGGTGTCCAACTGTTGATTTGATGACGCCAGTGCTTACATTAGAGCTCCTTATCATCTTTTGATCTCCCTCTTGAATCTCTCTTGATGTGAATGTTTCTTGAGAACTTGAGTCATCAGGGTCTTGCTGATAAATGTTTTCTGCTTTGTCTACAAAGACATGGGCATGAAAGTTTTTAGACAGATCTTCATAGGCGAATCTCGCTAGCGTCGTCTTGCCAATGCCTCCTGGACCCCAAATACCGATCAAGCGAACTTCCTGGTAAGAAAAATTTAAATCCAACAGTTGGTGTAGTGCTTGCATTTGACGATCCAACCCGACCAGTCCACTGATTTTGGTTGTAAATGGAAAACGCAATGGCAATATCTGATTGGACGGTATATCCGAGTAAATAAGCATAGCTTCGACTTTGGTTCTGCTTCATCGCTCATCTCCGCTTCATCGCTCCTGTGGTGGATCAAACAAACAATCATAAAACAGAGTGAAAGAACCCATGGATATATCAAAGTATAAGTCGAGTATGCTGTACAAATAATGTAAATCCAGGCCGTTTTTTTTGGTGAGTTCGATAAGTGCCTTCGTCCATGCTTTAACCTTCTCAGGATATCCTTCACCAAGCTTTCTAAAGGGTTCTGCGAATTCTCCAGTACGACTTCTTACATCTGAGATATTAACTCCGTAGAAGATGGGCAGAACCAAGAGGCGGGAATTTTTGCAAATGTCTAGTATTGTTTGGAGCTCGTTCAGACACCAAAGAAGCTCTTGTTGGCTTGTTTGTTAGTCAGTAGCCTGTTTTACCTTTGTAATTGGAAAGAAGGTCGGTCTGCTTTCTCTATTTCGAATTCATACAATGTCTATTTATTTTAGTATACCTTTTGATTGAGAAGAACGATCTTTTACTATACTCTGGCTGATACTATTGCGGCAATAGTATTGCCTCTGCCGATGCATGAACTACCTTTGAATTTTGCGAGTGTCATTAAACGCATCTGTTTGGAATGTGAAATATGTGGCTATCGTTTAAATATGAGGCCCTTGTAGGCCTGGGCATAATACCTGAACCGAAAAACATGATCCGAATCTGAACCCGAAATTTTAAAATATCTTAACAGTTCCTAAACTCAAAACCCGAACCCGAAGTATCCGAAAATGCTCAAAATCTGGCCAAGTCGTCGACCCATATGTCCAAAGATGCATGGTCCTTTGAGATCAGAGGGATCGCAACCAGAGGCTCTTGGAGGGCTTGAAGCAATACGCGGGAGAACTCTGAGGCTGTGAAAGTTGTGATGTCTTTTTTCTTTAAGGAACTAAGAAGATGGCTTAGAAAAGTCTTCCGGGTCTTCTTTCCTACTCAAGAACACGTCGTTCTTACTCCTTAATTTGTTTTTTAAAGAAAATGATTATGACATAGTAAATTCAGTAACATGTTGTATCATTTAGTAATCAACTTTCTCAATCAAATCCATAAGGTCAAACAAACATATGGTTCTACTAGGCACTTAAAAAGTCATATATTATTCTAATTACAAGACGCAGCCCGCCCGTCGTTATACGCAAACCCCGGAATTATTCGCGACTTCGTTTTAAAAATAAAAGATGTAACTATCATGTGATATAACATGGGCTTCATTAATTAGATTAGTCTAGAGATGTATACAAGAAATTTTTAAAAAGACCCAGAAGATTTCATAGTGAAAATGTTACATCAAACATTATGAAAATACATATACGACTTGGCATTGTTGTTCACCTTTGAAGTACCAACACATTTTCAGGTGTATTTTTCCTTGTACCCATCTCTTGAAAAGATAAATGAAGAGATTTGGACTTTCTAGTGTTCTATTTTGTAGCTTTTCATAACTTCCATTATAGTTTTCTCTTGGTCCCCTTCAAGTTTTTGCAGCTCCTCCTCCCAAAGCTTTTCATCCTTGCCACGTAAAAACGAACCGAGGATTTCAAGAGTCAGAGGGAGGAAGCTGGCAATCTGGACAGCGCGAAGAGAGAGTGATTCAAAACTGATAGGAGGGTGTTGCTGTTTGAAGGCAGATTGAGAGAAGAGTTGAAGAGCTTCGTCGTATCTCAGGGACCGGACTTCATAGACATGCTCCACACCAAATTTATCTAACAAATTCTTGTCATGTGTGATAAGGATGACTCTACTTCCTGAACCACACCAACCAACGATCTCTGCTATGTCCTTTAACTGTTCGAGATTATCCACACAATCAACCACAAGCAGACCTTTTCGGTGTCCAACCGTTGATTTGATCACTTCAGTGCTCACATTCGGTCCCCTTATCATATTTTGATTCCCCTCTTGAATCGCTCTTGATACGAATGTTTCTCCATGGTCTTGGTGATAGATCTTTTCCGAGATGCGTACAAACATACGGACATGGAAATTGGTAGACAGTTCCTCGTATGCATATCTTGCTAGTGTCGTCGTGCCAACGCCTCCTGGACCCCAAATGCCGACCAAGCGAACTTCCTTGTTAGATTTTAAATCCAGTAACTCATATAGCGCTTGCATATGACGATCCAACCCGACATGTCCATCCACTTTGGTTGTTGATGGACTATTCAGCTTATTTGAAACCACAAGCAAGATTTCGTTTGTAATTAAATCGACCATCTTCGCTTCTTTGCTCCTGTGATCGAAAAAAATGCCATATTATATAAAGTGTTAGCGTACTAGGCAGGCCTAAAGTAAATACTATTCATGTTTTTTTTTCTTTTCAATGTTAAGTATGACTAATCGTGTAATGAAACAGTTACCAAAAACGTGAATCCAGGCTGGATATACTGGTGAGTTTGGTAAGAGCACTCCTCCATTGTTGAACCTTCTCAGTCGAATATTCTTCATCAAGTTTTTTGAAAGCTTCTGCGTATTCTTCAGTCTGATATCTTATATTCGACGAATTAACTCCGTAGAAAATGGGTAGGACAGAGAGTTGACCTTCATCGTGAAAGTTTATGATTGTTTGAAGCTGGTTCAGGCATAGCACAGAAGTTGTATAGCTCTCTGTGACCACAACAACGGCGAGTTTTGACTCTATGATATATTGCTCTAGGTCGGAGACAACGGAAGAGTCTTTCTCCTCTGCCTTTTCATCTTTGTAATAAGTTGTAATGCCTTTCTCTGACAAAGAACTATGAAGTTCTGATACAAAAATGTTGACGGTGTCTTCTGCTTTGAAACTTAGGAAGACATCAAACTTGGGGATAAGAGATGAAGAAGAGGAAGACATTACCAAAAAGTGGTTGAGATTATGGGAGTTGAAGAGACCAAGAGGGGAGATACAAAATTCGGAACAGAGGAAGGTCCCTGCTTGGACATAGTAAACGATGGATTTCTAAATATAAAATTGTTGCGTAAAGATATAATTTGTTGAACGTGCAAGGCAGTTCCATTGGGTGCACTAAAAAAATAAAAGGGACGTGGTCAAGTTGGAGTAATATGAAAAGTAAACGTTGACCTTGGCACCCGAGTAATCCTCTATAGAAGAGTGGAAAATAATTTTCCAATTGAGAGCTCTCTTATAACTTATAAGTCTCAAACGCCAAAATATCTGGTGATGGCTTCCTCGTCCTCGTTAACTCGTGTCAGGAACAGATATGATGTCTTCCTTAGCTTCCGAGGGGAAGACACTCGGCGCACCGTAGTTAGCTATTTGCATGCAGCTCTTTGTCGCGAAGGAATTATAACTTTCATAGACGATCAGGGGGTCGAGGCAGGTGGTAACATTTCCGAAAAACTCATCGAAGCCATAAACACCTCAGGGTTTGCTGTTGTCGTTATCTCGAAGAACTACGCTACCTCGAAATGGTGCTTGGAGGAGCTTCGATTGATAATGGAGCTTCATATCGAGAAAAAGATTCAAGTGGTTCCCATCTTCTACGAAGTCAACCCCTCTGACGTTAGACACCAGAGAGGAAGCTTCGCGGCTGCATTTCAAAAGTACGATACGGCGCCGGAGGAATCCGCGCCGGAGAGGGTTTCCCAATGGAGAAAAGCTCTCAAAGAAGTCGGTGATCTGTCAGGCATTCATTCCATGACATGGTAATCTTTCTTTGTTTTTCTTCAACTGCTTCTTAAAACATGTAAAAGACAATATCGTGGAATTTAGTCCGCTAAATTAAGGCTCTCTATTTGAATTTAGTCTGCCAAAAAAATTCAATATCGATCTTTTGAGGGTAACTCCTAAAGAAGTGTCCCTCTTTTGGTTGAGATATAAAAGAGAGAGAACTACCTAATACACACACAATCTAGGCCATGCTATTCCACATAAGGATCAGTTAATTAGTAATATTTAAGGTAGACTCTCATAGGGTTCTTAAAGATTAAAATAAATTAAAACAGAAAATTATATTGTTATTTTAATTGAAAATGGCTAGAACTTTTGAGAATAAATCAAATCCACAAAAACTTGAAATCTTAATTAAATAGTTTATATGTTATTATTTTTTTATCTTTTATAAATCATAAAATAAAATTAGCTATCTAACAAGCTCCATTATGCATAATTTTATATTATATATTAATATTATTTTAATTAATATTAATATTTTTGTTAATATTAATAATCCTAAACCCTAAATCCTAAAAAAAATATTTTTGATATCATTAAATCATGTATAATGGTCGAGAATATTTGAAAACTGGTAAAATTATATTAAATATATTAAATTACGTTAAAGTAATAATATTATACTGATAAGAGATTCAACGAGAGACTCACCAATGGATACACAAAATTTAGATGGAATTTTCAATTCTCTCTACATCAAAAATAATAATAATATATTGATGAGAGACTATCGTCTCTCACCAATGTGGATGCTATTAGAGTCAAATCTAAGTCATATACAAAAAAAAATTCCGATTCTCTACCGTTAGTAATTAACTACGCCGAAATCAATTAAGAAAATATGTTAGATTTCATTGGAATCAAACTCAATACCGATTAATAATGATGGATTGGACCAAGGCTCTCATATACTAGTCTAAGTTCCAATGTCGGATTCTTCCCCGACATAAATTCCAAAGAATGAAAAAGGAAAAAAAAAATGCTTGCGAGAAATACTTGCTTGGGGTTTGGGGAGTATTAATTGAGTACTTGTTTTCCATGTCAGGGATAATGAAGCTGCAATGATAGCAAAGGTAGTTAAAAGCATCTCAAGTCAACTGCTAAGGATGGAGTCAACTGTTTTGACCAGTTTAGTTGGGATGGAAGCACACATGGTTAAAATGAATCTCCTTTTGAATATGGGGTCTGAAGACCAGGTTCTCTTTACAGGAATATGGGGTATGGGTGGCATAGGCAAAACCACCATTGCCAATTGTCTCTATGACCGATTTTCAAGTCAATTTTCAGCTCGTTATTTCATTGAAGACATTAAGAAGACTTATAGGGACAAGAGTCCCTCGTACTTGCAAGAAAATTTCCTCTCCAAATTTCGTAGTGGTCTATGTATGCATTTTCGAAGCCATGAAGAAAGATCCCGGGAGATAGTCGCAAGACTACAGCACCAAAAAGTACTTCTTGTACTTGATGGTGTGGATAAAGCAGAGCAGGTAGATGCACTGGCAAAAGAGACAAGCTGGTTTGGTCCAGGGAGCCGAATTATCATAACAACACGAGATAGGGGTCTACTCAATACCTGTGGAGTAAACAATGTATATATGGTTAAATGTTTGGACGATGAGGATGCCCTCCAGGTATTTCAAAATTCAGCTTTTAGAGGAAGACCACTACCTTCAGATGGATTTGAGAAACTCTCCATCAGAGCTTCTAGGCTAGCTCACGGTCTTCCCTCTGCCCTAGTGACGTATGCCAAATATCTCAGTGAAAACAAAACCATAGAGAAGTGGGAGGATGAAATAGGTTTACTTGAAACAAGGCCTCACAAGAATGTAGAAAATATTCTGAGAAATAGCTACGACGATCTAGATTATGAAGACAAGACAGCTTTCCTTTGTGTTGCATGTATTCTTAACGGATACCCTTTCAACCATGTCACTTCCCTTCTTGATGACGGTCGTCCTAGGTTGTATCATTTAACTGCAAAGTCTCTCATCAGCATATCAACGGATGGATGTATAAACATGCATTTCTTGGTCGTACAAACAGGAAAGGCAATTGTACGCCAAGAATCCAGGAATAGGCCTTATAGGCAACAATTTTTATGGGATCCTAACGAGATCTATGATGTCCTGGATGACCATAGAGTAAGTTCGTTTCTGATCATTTCAAATTTTTGTTAAGTCAAACCGATCTGGATATGTGTTTCTTATTTATGCATGTGACTATAACGTATAAATCGACAGGGTACAGACAAAATTGAAGGTGTGACACTGCACATGTGTGAGATGCCTGATAAGTTACTTATGACTACTACAGTATTTACTTTTATGCGTAGCATCAAATTTCTCAAGTTCTTCCAGCACTTGGGTGATACAAAAACCAACGTGCAGCTAGAGGAAGATGGTTTTTATTTCCCCCCTAATCTTAGGCTACTACACTGGGATGCATATCCGCTAGAAACCTTGCCATCCAGGTTCCGACATCAACACCTTGTCGAACTCAATCTACGTTTTAGCAACCTTAAGAGACTTTGGGATACGACCGTGGTAAGCTATCTTTATAAATCATATATTTGATTCGTTCTCAATTTATATACCAATGAAGAATGATCTTTTCCATTTTGTTGGTATTGGTTCAGAATCTTAGGAATCTACGGAGATTAGATGTGACAGGCTCGATGAATCTGAGGGTACTTCCAGACTTTTCAACTGCCATGAACTTTGAGGAGTTAAATATAGATGGCTGCTGGAGGCTACAACAAATTCCAGAGTCTCTGATGAGCATATTTAGGCTCACAAAACTCAACGCAACCGGCTGCAATATCCTTGCGAGTGTTTCCTTATATGACATCCTTGCGGGTATCAGGGTTAGTTTTTACTTAGTTGACTTGCTCAGGAGCTTCGAAGTGTATGTCAATTTTTTTAAAGATCTATCCATCGAGGGGCATATAGATATAGACTTATTAAGCCTTTGTGGAGAGGCAGAGCACATCTCATTTAGTTCCAAGCAACAGATCCATGACGAATCGATGACAATGGACCAGAGACTATTAACACCTCAGCTTCGGTCAGATTCCGGTATCTTAAAATCACTCAACATCAAGCAGTTTAACTACTGGGAGTTCAATGCTCCTTTCACGTGTAACAGCTTTTTAATCTTGCCTAGTTTAACAGAGTTAAAGCTGGTCAACTTGAACATTCAAAATATTCCAGACGACATTGATTCGTTGGTAATCCTAGAGACATTGGACCTCAGCGGTAATGATTTCGTGTATCTACCCAAAGCCATTGGAAAACTTCCCAAGTTGAAGTATCTTAACCTTCGAAACTGCAGCAAACTTAACAAACTGCCACAACTTAGTCAGGTGGAGACGATGATACTTTCTGACTGTGTGAACCTCCAATTATTGCTGGAACTTGATGTCGAGGAAGAACAGACTATAAACTGTTTGCTTGAGCTTTGGCTTGACAACTGCAACAATGTCCAAACATTGTCAAATCAACTGGATCATTTCACCAAATTAACATATCTAGACCTTAGCAGGAATGAATTTGTGAGACTGCCTTCAAGCATCAGACAGCTTTCATTCTTGGGAACACTCTACCTCAATTACTGCAAGAAACTCGAATCAGTAGAAGAGCTTCCATTGAGCCTCAAGTATCTCTACGCACATGGCTGTGAGTTCCTGCTGCATTTCTCCCTTTCTTCCAACCATTTAACCAAGCATCTCGATCTTAGCCATTGCTTCAGGCTGCATGATAAAGAAGATTTGATTATACAATCCATAAATGGAGGTCATAGTCAAGTGGTAAGCTTTATGCTCTCTAAACTGTTGTTTCCTATTTCATCATATTCTAGTTGACAATTTCATTCCCATTTTTTCCTAAGGTGGTACGAACATTTGCTTGCTTTCCAAGAAACAGATGGAGCTCCTACTATAGCCAACCCCGTAATACAACTTGTAGGGTGAACCTAACTTCGAGTAGACTTGCACCAAAGCTTCTGGGTTTCGTTGTTTTTGTCGAGATTCTTTGCGAGGAGCTCTTTCATCTGCAATTTCCGGCTTTTTCTTGTAATTGGAACTGGGAAGCTGGCAGGGTACTACAGATTAATATCAAACCTAATCTCTATTTTCCAATGGAGATAATTGCAGAACAGCATTATCCATCGCTTCACTTGGTTACCATCTACGTTCCAAACAGCATTAACAACGAAGACCATGGCGAGTTGCGGTTCGAAGCCCATCTTCTACTTCCACAAGAATCTATTCGATACGCCGATATAAGATTTTGTCGGGTTCAAATGATATTTGAAGAAACCCTAGGAGTTACATCAGATCACTTGTTTGCCATCCGCGTTCCATGGACCCTGATACAGGGAATTGAAGAAGAGGAGACGCACGTGTGAGCAAAAGAAGTGGGCGTGTGAGAGCTGACACGTGGAAGAATAATAATCATCATTTTAGATTCAATCGCTTAAAAACAAACTTTCTGTTTTTCATTTTTGTTATGCTATCATTGTTAACAATCTGAAAACTTCTTCTTCTTCTTGAATACTCTTTTGTTCTTGCTGGGTTTCTCTCATCTGAGAGCTAGCAAAAGATCGAATCTGTGTTTCTTGCTGGGTTTCTCTCATCTGAGAGCTAGCAAAAGATCGAATATGTGTTTACTATGAACATTGATTTGTTTTGTTGATGTGGTTTTGTCGTTATTAAAGGTATTAGAGCTAAGTCATCCTCGGAGCTGCTTCAATGGCGGAGACACGATCGAAGGCTGGCAAAGGAGTGGTGAATCAAGATACGGAGACAGTGCTGGGATCTAGAATCGCGGCATTGGAAGATTTGGTGGCAGATCAGAATCGGAAACTTGAAAAGAACATTGCAGACATGTTTGAAGCAATTCGTTTGGTGAATACTCATAAACCTTCTGCAAGTGAGTCGCAGATGGACCGAGAACCTCCGGTAGTGTTGACATCGTCAGATCTACAACCGGACTGCTCAGATCAGGTACGTGACGGAAGATCTGGTTCTCAGTCTAGTTATGGAAGTATTACACGATTGGGAAAAGTAGATTTCCCTAGGTTTGATGGTAGTAGAGTTAAGGAGTGGTTGTTCAAGGTAGAAGAGTTTTTCTCGATCGATTACACACCAAATGAGTTGAAGGTGAAATTGGCAACAATTCACTTTGATGGTAAAGCAGCTACTTGGCAGCAGACTTTGTCAGGAACTGGTTTTGGTAGGACTGTTATGTCAGATTGGAATACTTATAAAGAGGTATTGAAGGAGCGTTTTGAAGATGTGTTTGAAGATCCAATTGCTGAGCTTAAGAAAATGCAAGAAACGGAGGGTATAGTCGCTTACCATGAGAAATTTGAAGTGATTAAAACTAGAGTTAATCTACCTAAAGATTATCTAGTAAGTGCATATTTGGTTGGGCTGAATCTTGATACTCAAATGCATGTAAGAATGTTTCAACCTCAGTCTATAAGACATTGTCTAATGCTGGGAAGGTTGTATGAAAAGGCACACCCAAGGAAGGCAAATTCACAAAGTTGGAATGCATCTAAAGGGCTGAGTTCTGGTAATACATCTAAAGGGATATTGTCTTTGCCTAGTGATGGTGGTAACAAGATGGTGCAGCAGGCTGGAAAGAGTTTTAATAAATCTATCACAATATCTCCTAAGAAATTTTTGTCACAAGAAGAGATGAGTGAGAGAAGAGCCAATGGTCTATGCTATTTTTGTGATGAAAAATTTACTCCAGAACATTATATGCAACATAAGAAGACGCAGTTGTATAGTATGGAAGCAGATGAAGAGTTAGAAGTTGAGGAGGATATGGAAGTTATGGAGGAAGTTCAGGGACATAATGATATGCCACAAATCTCAGTTAATGCAGTGGCTGGAATTTCAGATTATCATACTATGAGGGTTAGAGGATTACATGACAAGAGACCTCTGTTTATTTTGGTGGATTCAGGATCTACTCATAACTTCATAGACACTAAAGTGGCAGAAAAACTAGGTTGTCAGATTCAAACGGCAGGACTCGCTCGAGTATCAGTACCAGATGGTAGGAAGCTGGAGGTTAATGGAAAGATAAAAGGGTTTACATGGAATTTTCAATCCACTTAATTCCAAGCTGATGTGATGTTGATTTCTTTGCAAGGTTGTGATATGGTGTTGGGTATACAGTGGTTGGAGACCTTAGGACCCATTACTTGGGAGTTCAAAATTAGAAATGGGATTTATGGTGGGAAGGCAGAAGGTACTTCTACATGGCATTAAGAATGGTTCTGTGAGAGATGTGAAGGCTCAAAAAATTATCAAAATGCAAGATGAACAAGTTCAGTTGGCTATGATCTGTGTACAGGAAAGTCCTATGGAGGAGAAGGAAATAGGCACTATCCATGCAATATCAGCTGAACAGGTAGCTTGTGTGGAGATTAAACAACTTATGGGAGGATTTCAAGATGTTTTTGCGGAACCAACAACACTGCCACCATTTCGGAAACATCATGACCATAAAATTCAGTTGATGGAAGGATCCAACCCTGTGAATCAAAGGCCCTACAGGTATGCTATTCGTCAAAGAAATGAAATTGATAAAATTGTAGAAGATATGCTTGCTAGTGGTACTATTCAGACTAGTTCAAGCCCTTATGCTTCTCCTGTGGTGTTAGTTAAGAAAAAAGATGGTACTTGGAGGCTATGTGTAGACTATAGGGAACTAAATGGAATGACAGTAAAAGACAGATTTCCTATTCCCTTGATTGAAGATTTGCTAGATGAGCTAGGAGGGTCTAGCATTTATTCAAAAATCGATTTGAGAGCAGGATATCATCAGGTGAGGATGAATGTAGATGATATTCATAAAACTGCTTTTAAAACTCATAGTGGACATTATGAGTATTTGATGATGCCTTTTGGTCTTACTAATGCACCAGCTACATTTCAGAGTTTGATGAATTCCGTGTTTAAAGCATTCCTAAGGAAGTTTGTTCTTATATTCTTTGATGACATATTGGTGTATAGTAAGACATTGGAAGAACATGTGCAGCAGTTGCAGTGTGTTTTTGAAGTTATGAGAGCGAATAAGCTGTATGCAAAGATGAGTAAATGTGCTTTTGCAGTGGAAAGAGTGGAGTACTTAGGGCACTTTATTAGTGTAGATGGTGTGTCAACCGATCCAGCTAAGATACAGGCAGTGGTAGAGTGGCCTAAACCTGTTAGCTTGAAGCAGTTGCGTGGGTTCTTAGGGCTGGCAGGATATTACAGAAGGTTTGTTAAGAATTTTGGAGCAATTGCAAGCCCATTACATGCATTGACAAGGAAGGAAGCCTTTGATTGGACTCAATCTGCTCAGGAATCATTTGACAGCTTGAAGATAACATTATGTCAAGCACCTGTGTTGGCTTTGCCCTTATTTGATAAACCTTTTGTAGTGGAAACAGATGCATGTGGCCATGGAATTGGTGCAGTACTGATGCAAGAAGGCCATCCAGTGGCTTACATTAGTCGCCAGTTGAAGGGTAAACAACTTTATCTCTCTATCTATGAGAAAGAGCTATTGGCTGTGATTTTTTCTGTAAGAAAATGGCGACATTATCTTCTTCCAAGTCACTTTATTATTAAAACAGATCAACGAAGCTTGAAGTACTTATTGGAACAGCGTTTGAATACACCAATTCAACAACAATGGTTGCTTAAACTTTTGGAGTTTGACTATGAAATTCAATACAAGCAGGGCAAAGAGAACTTAGTGGCTGATGCTCTATCTCGAGTAGAGGGATCTGAGATATTGCATATGTCTATGTCTGTTGTTGAGTGTGATCTATTGAAGGAGATTCAAGCTGCATATGATAAGGATGCTGCATTGCAGGCGATTATCACCACTTTGAAACAGAAGCCGGATGCTAAGAAACACTATAGCTGGGTTCACGATATTTTAAGAAGGAAATGCAAGATTGTGGTGCCTCAGGATGTGAATATCAAAAACACCATATTGAACTGGTTGCATTGCTCTGGTGTAGGAGGTCATTCGGGTAGGGATGTCACACACCAGAGGGTGAAGGGTATTTTTTACTGGAAAGGGATGGCAAAAGACATACAGACTTACATTCGGAGCTGCAGCGTTTGCCAGCAGTGCAAATAAGATACTGCTGCATATCCGGGTTTATTACAACCACTACCTATTCCTGAATCTGTTTGGAGTGATGTATCCATGGATTTCATAGAAGGTTTGCCTCTATCTGCTGATAAATCTGTTATTATGGTGGTAGTTGATAGGTTAAGTAAAGCTGCTCACTTCATTGCTTTATCTCATCCTTATAGTGCAATGACAGTGGCACAAGCTTACTTAGATAATGTCTACAAATTGCATGGATGTCCTAATTCCATTGTGAGTGATAGGGACAAGGTATTTACCAGTGATTTTTGGCATGAGTTTTTTACCCTTCAAGGGGTAACTCTAAAAATGTCTACTGCATACCATCCGCAGAGTGATGGTCAAACTGAGGTGGTTAACAGGTGTTTAGAGGCATATCTAAGATGTATGTGCAACACTCAACCTCATCTTTAGAGCAAATGGCTTCCACTTGCAGAATATTGGTATAACACCAACTTTCATTCGGCGACGCAATTGACTCCATTTGAGGCTGTGTATGGTCAAGCACCACCAATACATTTGCCTTATCTTCCTGGTGAGTCCAAGGTAGCTGTAGTGGCTAGATCATTACAGAAGAGGGAGAATATGATCTTGCTACTTAAGTTTTATCTTCTGCGAGCTCAGCATAGGATGCAACAGTTTGCAGACCAACACCGTACTGAAAGAGAGTTTGAAATAGGGGATTTTGTCTATGTGAAGTTGCAACCGTATCGCCAGCAATTAGTTGTGATGAGGGAAAATCAGAAGCTTGCTCCTAAGTACTTTGGCCCTTATAAGATCATTGACAAATGTGGAGCTGTGGCTTATCGTCTGGAACTTCCTGCTCATTCTCAAATTCATCCAGTCTTTCATGTTTCACAGCTCAAAGTTTTGGTTGGTAATTTTCACACCTCTACTCAACTTCCTTCTGTGTTGATGGATGTTTTTGTTAAAGAACCTGAATGTGTTCTGGAAAGGAAAATGGTGAAACTTTAGGGTCAAGCAGTGACTAAAGTGTTGATTAAGTGGGTTAATGAACCAGAGGAGGAAGCCACCTGGGAGTTTTTGTTTGATATTCAGAAGAGGTTTCCTGCATTTGAACCTTGAGGACAAGGTTCTGCAAAGGAGGGAGATGTGATACAGGGAATTGAAGAAGAGGAGACGCACGTGTGAGCAAAAGAAGTGGGCGTGTGAGAGCTGACACGTGGAAGAATAATAATCATCATTTTAGATTCAATCGCTTAAAAACAAACTTTCTGTTTTTCATTTTTGTTATGCTATCATTGTTAACAATCTGAAAACTTCTTCTTCTTCTTGAATACTCTCTTGTTCTTGCTGGGTTTCTCTCATCTGAGAGCTAGCAAAAGATCGAATCTGTGTTTACTATGAACATTGATTTGTTTTGTTGATGTGGTTTTGTCGTTATTAGACCCTAGACGAAAAGTTCCATTAAATATTGATTTGGAATATTATTTTTAAGAACATCACAAAAAAGTTTTGATTCGGAAAGTCACGCACTACCTTTGACTTTCGTTTTTTGTTTGAACATGCATTTTGTAAGATTTGGGGTGATTTGTATATTTTAGATTTTTGGGAGATTTGAGTGAGTTTTTAAAAGATTTGGTTATTTGTTAGAATTTAGGTGATTTATGATCTGGGATTTGATGAGACTTTATTATTAATTTTAGGTGATCTTAGGAGATTTTCTAAAACCAAAAAAGAGAATTGCATTATTAACTACCAAGCATATACGGATGTTTGCAAAGGTCATGGGGAGTTTAAGAAATTCTTCAAAGTTCGACAATGTTTTTTTTTTCTTTTTTGAAATCTTTCAAAGTTTCACCTTTAAAAGTATGATTTTGAGAGTCATATTTTAAATTTTTCAACTAAAAACTTATAAAAAGTCACCTAAAAACAATTCAAGTACTTTTATATGAAAAAATTATGATATTTTAAATAACAGTGAATTTGATATGAGTTTTAAAAAGTGTTGATTGAATAACAAGAGATTGTATATTATTTTAAATGATTTTACATTAATTTCAAATTCAATAACACATGATTTATGGAAATTGTAAAAAAAATCAGTTGAATAACACTAAAATCTCTTAAAATGTTAAGTTGAATACACCTCCTAAGTCTGCAGCTAACGAATAAAGCACATAAATACTTACAGATTAGAACACTAATTTCTAGTGCGGGCATTACGAATTAGCCAATCACCTCTAACATAGTAACATTCTTAGTTCGACTTCCATAGATCATTTCAAACTCTGGAAATTGGCTTTTTTTTCTATGAACTGAACTCAAACAATTATGATGTGGAAACCGATTCTATGACGTGAAAACCGATTCTACCCGCAAGATCATGTCACAGTCTCTGTTGAATTTATGACAAAAAAAAAACATGAGGATTTATATTGTTTTATAACACTCTTCTGACTCCCGTGGAGTCTCGATAAACCGTTTTTTCCATCTTGGAGTTGTAGCACACTTCTTACTCAACTTGTCTCATCCACTCTACAGTTACAAATATGACTGTCTTTGTCTCTTTAATACCAGAGGAATTGGTGACATAACTCCACAAGATGGAAGACATAAGAATAGTGTGTGGTTAATCTTTTCTTCCGAATCACCTTAACATGGGAAAACGCTAATCCAAAACCAAATCACTTATTACTAACACAATGTCTGCATTTGCTCAACAAGCTTTAACAGATTGTGACTTTATCTGTGTCTTGCAGTAATTCATCAGGCTAGAAATGAAGACAAGAAAGTTTTGAGACAAACCCAAAAGAGTTCACACTGGAAATGTTAAGTCATATCATGACAAACAACTAACACTTACTGAAATTTGTTATTCACATTTTCGAATACGTTTCCTTTGGAAGCGAATTTAACATCCTCATCGAAAGTAATCTTCTCGAGTGATTCACCTCCACAACACTTAAGAAACCAGATAAAATGATGGAGTTGTCTACGAGTCATAGACCATATATCTCAGTTGCTGATTGGACTTCGATAATTGCTCTCTCTGGGTCTCCTTTTGATTTTGGTCCAAGGAAAGGTAAAATGAAGGATATGAAACAGGTGCATGCCCTCTCTAAAGAGTTCGACTGGTTTGGTCCAGGTAGCCGAATTATCATAACAACACGGGACAGGGGCTTGCTTATTTCATGTGGAATAAGAACTGTATATGAAGTCAAGTGCTTGGATACCGGTGCTGCTCTTCAGTTATTTAACCAGTTGGCTTTTGAAGGAGGGCTTCCTCCTTCTGAACTTCATGAAAAACTGTCAATCCGAGCGTCTTGGCTTGCTCAAGGTCTTCCAGCCGCTATTGAAGCTTACGGTTAATTTTTCCGAAGAATGACGTCTTTGAAGGAGTGGGATGATGCGTTATGTAGATTTATAGAAGCTCCTCATAAAAATGTTATGGAGATCTTGAAAATTAGCTACGATGGCTTAGAGGAGGCAGATAAGAATGTTTTTCTTCATGTAGCGTGCCTCTTTAATGGAGAACCTCTCCAGCGTGCCACTACCCTTCTCGATGATGGTGAACTACACGGTGTTAGGAAAAACAACGCACACTTCTACAATCGCACACTTATGCGCTCTCTCACTTATTCTCCTTCTTCTTTTCTTTTATTATATTATATTATATATATATATATATATAAATTTATTTATTCCTCCACTAGGAGGAACAAAGTCAACAAACTTCCCCTCCGACTAGGTGGAGGAAACAACCATTCCGGCCATCCTTTTGCAAGATTTAAGTTTCCTCCTCGGCAATGACTTTGTCATCATATCAGCTTCATTATCATCCGTATGAACTTTTGCAAGTTCCACTTCCTTAGAAGCCACCACATCACGTATCCAATGATACCTTCTATCAATGTGTTTCGAACGCGAATAAAATATAGAGTTCTTTCCGAGATGAATTGCGCTTTGATTATCACAAAGCAGCACATACTTATCTTGCTTGAAACCGAGCTTCTCAAGATAACTCTTCATCCACAACAGCTCCTTACAAGCTTCCACTGCAGCTATAAACTCAGCTTCTGTGGTAGAAAGTGCAACACACTTCTGTAACCTTGACTGCCATGCCACAGCTCCCCCTGCAAATGTTACCAAGTAACCCGAAGTAGACTTTCTGGAATCAATATCCCCAGCCAAATCAGAATCAGTATAACTGATAAGCAATGGCTTATCACCTCCAAAGGTAAGCTTCAAGTCAGAAGTCCCTCGAAGATATCTCTAAATCCACTTCATAGCATTCCAGTGTTCTCTTCCAGGATTGGAGAGAAAACGACTAACTATACCAACAGCATGAGCTATATCTGGTCTTGTACAAACCATACCATACATCAAGCTACCAACTGCAGAAGCAAATGGAACTCGTGCCATATCTTCTTTCTCTAACTTTGTACGCGGACTCTGTTGACTGCTCAATCTAAATTGTGTAGCAAGAGGAGTGCTAACAACTTTAGACTTATCTATGTGAAACCTCTTAAGTACCTTTTCAATGTACCTCTTCTGAGACAAGTGAATCAGCTTCTCACCTCTATCTCGAACAATTCTCATACCAAGAATCTGTTTCGCTGGACCCAAATCTTTCATGGCAAATGACTTTCCAAGCTGATTCTTCAACTCTTGAATCCTGCTTAAGTTCTTGCCCACAATCAACATATCATCAACATAAAGCAACAAGACGATAAAATCATCTTTACCAAACATCTGAACAAACACACAATGATCAGAAGTAGTCTTCTTATAACCATGCTCCCCCATTACTTACTCAAACTTCTTATACCACTGTCTTGGTGTCTGTTTCAAACCATAAAGACTTTTCTTCAAGCGACAAACCAAATCTTCTTTGCCCTTTTTAATAAAGCCTTCCGGTTGTACCATGTAAATCTCTTCCTCCAAATCACCATGAAGAAAAACAGTTTTTACATCCATTTGTTCAACCTCTAGATCAAGACTCGCTGCCAATCCAAGTACAACCCGTATGGATGACATCTTCACAACAGGAGCAAATATTTCATCAAAATCAACTCCCTTCTTTTGGCCGAATCCTTTCACAACCAACCTAGCCTTGTATCGAGGTTGCAAACTGGTCTCATCATGCTTAATCTTGTACACCCACTTATTAAGCAACGCCTTTTTAAGTTTAGGCAACTTCACCAACTCAAACGTTTGATTCTCTTCAAAAGAATCCATCTCGTCACCCATGGCATCATGCCATTCATCTTTGTGTTCATCATCCAAAGCTTCACTATAGCTTTCAGGCTCTCCCCCATCAGTAAGTAACACATACTCACCAGGATTATACTTTGTCGACGGTATAAGACCTCTCGCAGATCTTCTAACAGGTAGGTTCTCGGTAGTTGGTGTCTCATCATGATCGTCACCATGATCACCAATACCATCATCATGTGCGGGAGCATCTGCACTAGGTGTATCAATATGAACCTCACCTTCAACCTGACCGTGGGCCGATGTAGAAGGAACAACCTCTCAATCAATCAAACTCTCATATCTCTGAGCTGGTTTTCCTGACTTGTCAATGTCCTTAATCGTTTGATCTTCCATGAACACAACATCTCTACTCCTAATGAGTTTCTTCTCAACGGGATCATAAAACCTGTATTCAAACTCATCTTGACCATAACCAATGAACACACATTGTCGCGACTTCATCTCAAGCTTTGACCTTTCATCTTTGGGAATGTGTAAAAATGTTTTGCACCCAAAGACTCTTAAATGGCCATAAGAAACATTCTTACCGGTCCAAACTCTCTCTGGAATATCACCCTCCAGAGGAGCACTTGGTGATAAATTCAACACGTGAACAACTGAGCTCAAAGCCTCACCCCAGAAAGTATAAGCCAAACCTGATCATGAAATCAAACATCTCATCCTCTCGACAAGTGTTCTGTTCATCCTTATACCATTCAAATTTGGAGTCTTAGGTGGCGTGAACTGATGCCTTATACCATGTTCCTTGCAATAAGCATCAAATGGTCCAGAATACTCACCACCATTATCATTGCGGATACACTTCAACTTTTTTCCTGTCTGCCTCTCAACCAATGCCACAAAATGCTTGAAATATCCCAGAACCTGATCCTTAGTCTTCATAGTATAAACCCACAACTTCTTTGAATGATCATCAATGAATGTGACAAAAAAAGATGCACCACCAAGAGATCTTGTCTTCATTAGACCACACACATCTGAATGCATCAGATCAAGTACCTCGGGTTTTCTAGAAGGTGCAGAAGACTTGAACGAGACCCTGTATTGTTTACCTGCAAAACAATGAGCACACTTCTGTAAGTGTAAACCGGAGATACATGGAATGGCCTCCTTAGACAACACAGACAATCCCTTCTCACTCATGTGACCGAGTCTCTTATGCCACAACTCCATGGCATTATCATTCTGTATAGCATTAATCATATCTTTGGAGACCTTAGCCTGCATCCAATAGAAAGATGAGGACTTAACAACTCGAGCCACAACCATGTAACCACGTGAAAGCTTCCATTTACCCCCACCGAGTAAACTATAGTAGCCTTCATCATCAAGCTTCCCTGTAGAGATCAAGTTCAACCGAACATCTGGGACATGCTTAACACCCTTAAGCATCAACTTAGTACCAATACTAGTCTCCAAGAAAATATCACCAATGCCAACAACCTTAGACACACCATCATTACCCATCTTCACAGAACCATAATCACCTGGAGTATAGGTAGAAAATAAATCTCGCTGCGATGTAGCATGAGTAGTAGCCCCAGAATCAACAACCCAACTGGTGTCATGACTAGCAACATTAATGGCATCACCCTCAAGAAGAATAAGAAACTGATCTTCGGTGACAGTCACCCGATCTTCACCATCTTCTTGATTTTTCCCTTTATCTTTCTTCAACTTCCAGCAATTTTTCTTCAAGTGCCCTTTCTTAAGACAGTAATGGCACTCCATATTCGCAAACACTACAGGAAATTGGGGTATTGATAGCAGTAGAATATAGCATTTTATGTCTTTCTGCTATGGTTGACATACCTCTGGTTTTTACATAGCGTTTGTATATTTGTAAACGCTATGATAAAGTGGTACAAGTTAAAAAATCACGCGTCTTGTTTTTTAAGATGTACCCACATGTTTTAATAGCAAAACCATAATTGAAAACGCTATGGAAGTCTTAGGCGGTAAACTAAAAATGAAGTACCGCAACACTTAGAAAAAATTAAACTCCAAAGAAAAACACCCAAATTTTTCAGACCTATTTCGTGTTCTTCCCTCTCTTCCCTCTTTGGCTCCAATTTTGATCGATT